>JAIPMN010117817.1:0-14252 GCA_020650975.1 Apostichopus californicus | reverse complement strand
AGGGGAGAAGGAGGGGGAACAGAAGCAAAGTTAGTCATGTCCTTCCTGAATGTTAAGCCCACAAGGTTGAATGGTACGAAGGTGTTGCATCTACAGTCTCTCTCTGCTGATTCGTACTAGGTCAGGATGGCTACCTAAGGATTCAATCCCCTGTAGGGACATGGTATCTACTTAAATGTATTAAAGTAAAGGCTTTTATGAAAAATTGCATAGAGGTTTTTATTGATTGCTATGAGCTGTATTACTGGTTGCTTGATGAGCTGTCATTTAACCCTAAAATATTTACCTTATAATTTTAGAAACAAGAGGTGACTGGGGTAGGCATTCCTGAAGCAGTTTTGACCGGTTTGTGCCAGTTATTGACAAAGAAGGAGTCAACAGATGGCAAACTTTCAGCAGAATTACTGCTCGGCCATTTGTGGTGTCTGGAATCCGTCGTGGCCACTTTAGAGAGAGTTGAAATGCCAGGAGAAGGTATGTACAGTAGGCTATATCCACTCATCAAACAGGGGAGGATGGTTAGTACTGTCGAACTCCCTAAGTTGCATTTTGTATTGAATAGTGATAAGTTTGAGATATTAAATGTTGTTTCATTGTAAACAGAAAGTATTTCACAACTTTCCTTTTAGAAAACGCCTGGCTGGAGCTACATGCAAATAGTGAGGACATCAAAAACCGCTATCTTCTGACTCTAGTGAAGCTGTTTGACCTTTTGACCCAAAGTGTTGCATATGCAACAGATGGCAGTGTCACTAACTACTTGAAAGAGATTTTGGGACTATTGATTCAGGTGAGGGAATGTATCCTATGAAGAGTTTAAGTTAAGGTTTTTAACTTTTTATGAGTTTGGAATATTAAGGTCAAAGGTCATTTGTTCAAACACACTATTAAATACAGAGTGCCCAGAGTATGTATCAAGAAAACAAACTTGTAAGTGAAACTGTTTTGGATTTTTCTGTTGTCTATTAGTCGTAAGAGAAGGAGAACGGTATTGCTCTTATCAAAGGGTGATTTTATGCACAAACCTAAGCTTGGTGACTGTTAAAAACATTGTAATCAGTTCAGGCTAATTTCTATCTATTAAACTCATATCCTCTGTCATTGTCTTTTCATTCTGCCTCTGAATTGAATCATGCGAGGATAAAAACATCAGACTATCTATCTATTAAATTGATACATTTGAATCATCATCAGTGTTCAGTGTTCCAATTAAATTAAGTTTACCCATTCAACCAAAAATACACAAATCTGTGGTAGTAGATATAAAACAGTTTGCTGACTGTCGATTTCCTCTTTTGAGTGCAAAGTTTTTAATAGTCTTCCGATCATTTAGAGACCACCAAATGTTAATGGGAAAACCTAAATCAGCTTCGAAAGTTGTTCGGGCGGGACTGTTTACATCAAACTCACCGATTGTATTGTAACTAAATACCCCCAAATTGGTCAAATGATGAATTGGTATCTCTTTGGAGATACTGAAATTTAAAAAATCAGCAGTTGAGCAATGCCCGGTGTTCTATTCACCAAACTTACACATCTCTCCTCCAGTGTACGAGATGTTCATTCTTTGTCATTTTGCTACATCCAGAAAGAAAGAAAGACCTGGCATTCTGTCCGAGAGACAACCAGGAAAAATCCTGAAAAAAATTTGCCCCGCAATTTATTACAGTCAATACAGCAGCAACAGTTTATATATCACTTGTTCACTACGACCTTGCATGCTACAGTTCTGAATGTTTAGAAAGTAATGTTTACAACCTTATGTGGAGAGAAGTTGAAGATGAGTACTTGTTATTCTGCTTTTCTTGAGAAATCTTAAAATCAACAACCCTTCCATTATTCTTGTTTCAAAGTTTGGTCCTCAGTTTTTCTTCCAAGTGTGACTTACACATGTTCTTGACATTTTATTACCCTCTCAAATGAAATATAGTTGGTTGTCATTATTATTATTATTATTTTCTGCAGAAACATTTTCAGAGTACCAGTCAGTTTTGGAGATTCCTGTCATTGGTCTGCACTTCCCACTGTCGTCTCCATGGCGACAGTCCCTATGACATCAGCTACTTGTTCCAAGTCTGCTGTCTAGAAATGGCAAACATCAGCTTCAGTAAAACAGAGGATGCTTTACTCAACAAGGTTCTTCAGAAAGACAGCATCGGTAAAGAAAACATTTAAATGTGATGAAACTCTTTTTGTATGTGTATGGTTTTATTCCTATTTCTTTAGTTTTTTACTTGCATGCAATGTCAAGGCAGACTTTTACTGTTGGTTTGTCAGAGTAAACAGACAAAGAATATTTTAGTGCTAGTCATGTTCTTAAATACCTATTCCAGTTTTCTAGATATTTACCTTTGAAATATGCTAAATACTTGGAATGTCCTTTTTAGGCTAAAGATATTATGACACTTAAGTTCAGGCTTAATTATTAAATGTTAAAATGTTAATCCATTGATTTATAGATTCAAAGAACTCCAATAAAAAAATAAAAAATGTCATGCAAATAACAATTCATCCATGGGTACAGTACATCCAATATCTGTTGTCATAGACAAATTTGTAACTCATTGTAAACACTTTATTTCAAGCTAATAAGGACATTTTGTTCTGTTGTGTTTATTCTTGCTTTTCCTATCAAGTTTTGGATTGTTTCTAAGGCGCCAACCTTATGACCTCTATACTGTGCTAGACTAAGCAGTCCAGTCACTTTGACTGATGAATTTCTGATGTTCAAAGGGTCATTTCTCTAAATGTTTGAGTTCTATGGAAGTAAAGCCAGGACTAATAGCAGGGTTAGAAATTAACTCTACGACAAATCAAAATTAAAAATTGTGTCTTATAGTCATCCGTTACGTTAGCTGCCCAACTGATGAAAGCCCAAGAAGTTGCATTGGATTCATCGTGACCTTAGTTTGACCTTTAGTTATAAATATCCATGAGTTGTTCCAATTTGGTGTAGCTGTACTGAAGGCTCTGAATTTTGTTGCTTATAAAATACTATCATTCCTGTGAAGAAAAACTGCGGAACATCTTTTGACTTGAACAGCAATGTGACCATTTTGCGTAACATTTTGCAACGCTATACCGGATAAATTATTCCCCGAAGCTAGTGAGTCACTTGTATATTTGGAAAGGACAGTAGGGGTTTATGAATTCTGAAATATATATAACATCACCACCTGCTTTAATGTTGAATTGGAAGCCACCTGACGTGTAAGTTGTAATCCATAAGCCCTTGCGGGTTTCTCCCACATTTGTGGTCACTTAAGCGTCGTTAAAATAACTGCTGATTATTATTATTATTATTATTAGTATATCTTTGATGCCTTTCTTTTACCTCTCAGCCTTTCTGAGTCTGTTGCTTAATTTGGGGCATCCATCCAAATCCATCCGTAAAGTAGCGGTCGACTGTCTCACCACCATTCAGACCAAGAGCCCTCAAGTTACATCTCCTTACGGCCAGATGATGAAGTTGATTCTGAAAAGAGGACAAGAGATCATTGATGATGAGCAATATTTACCTCAGGTATTTTATAATTTTTATTTATTTTTTTTTTGGCTTCCTTACAATGGGCAAACATTGGACAAATCGTTTTTAATGTTAATACAGAATGAAACCATGCAGTTGCATAACTATGTTCACAGTTCAGTAATATTGAGGGTTGGAGTTCTTTATTCTTGCCATTTTCACATCCTTATGTGAATATGAATCATCAGAGGTCAAAGTCTGAACCCCTTGTAAACACGAGAACTCCCAAACTGAAGCTTGAATGGAGATACTATCGAAATTGGTAAAGTTCAGAGGTTATTTGCGATCAACAGAGGTCAAAATCTGAAAACCTCATACTTGGTATGTGGATCCCACCCTATTGAGTAAGACCCTGTTGTTTACTGCGAAGGTCAACAGAGGTCAAAGTTGGAAACTTTGTAAGCATGATAAGAAGTCCACAGTAAAGCTTGTATGGGTTTTGTACTTTGCTATGTTTGATAACTACCTCGTTGAGTACAAGAACCCTTAGTGTTCAAAGTCTGAAAACCTTGAAATAATATGTGAGCATGAAACTCCCAAAGTAAAACATGGATGCATTTTCAAACTTGTTGTGTGAATCTACCTTTTATATTAAGTATAAGAACCTTATGTGCAGTTAACATTAAATGTGAAGAAAATGTATAAACATTTGGCAAGGAATCTCCAAGACTGATGTCTTTCGGTTTTGTTTTTATCCAGGCGCTAAAGATTACGTTGGCCAAACTTGAAAAAAATCAGAAAAGGAGTTCTGGTAAAGGCAGGGTGGAGGAAGAATCTGCAGTTGATTGGCTGGCTGATTGCATCAGTTCAGAGCACACACCACACCATGTCCGATGTGCACTGGTAGAAAGACTTGCATTGGTAGAGAGCAAGGTAGGCTTTATGTTTCAAGCTTAAGAAATGACCTGGTCTTTTGCTGCGGGGTGAGGATTGAGATCCTACAGAGGAGAAAAAAGTTATTTTGAACTATTAAAAGAACAAAAGATTGCCGTATGCACCCTATTAGTGATTCAGTTTCATAATGTTGTCAAACCTTACATCAACTATGTATATAAAACATTTGCGTTTAACTGTGCTCCAAAATTTCATTGTAGTAACCGCTGGCTTTACCTGAGAAAATTTTTTTTTTTTCGAGCCTCTGAATATATTTTTTTAGATCATGTGTGATCGGCTGGAATGGAAATAAAATATGTCGGTGCAATGTGGACGTGCAATAGTTAGAATAATTTGTGTTTTTAAAAAATATGTTGTCGATGCTATTCCTCCAAGGAACAAATACATCAGAGTGTATTATACAGTATGGTAACGATGCATGACCTTTCATATGTAGGACATTGTGATGAGTGTAATCAAATTTAGTATGGACTTCTTTGACTGTAGTTGAATTAATGGTAAACATAAAGCCTACCATCATCTGTCTATGTAACCGTTGCACACTTGTATAATTCAATTTGTATGTATCCATAGACTATATCATGAATAGCAATTTCATTTATTTTTAATTTCTTTACTTTACCAATATAGGCATTACTCTCTAGACTGATAACACCGATGAAGAATGCAGTAGTCACTGCTGGATCCTCCGTTGGAGTCGTGACGGCTTACAACTTTACGCTCGCTAAGAGCATTCTCGGTCACTTCCGACCAGCTACAGCTGACCTGTTGAACGATAAGACCTGCCGGGACAGCTTGTGGCTGTGTCTCTCCCAGGAGGCATTGACTAGAGAGGGAACCAGCATGCAATGCGCAGCTCTGGATAAGGTACGACAAGAATCCCCTCTTCGTTGTCAGTTGACTGCCCAAAAACAAATACCAAAAGAAAATACTAAGCTGACAGCTTAAAACTAATATCTTGATTTCAATGCCTAGGTTGGTCATATTTATAAATTGCAATGTTTCTATTAAATGTTTTATTGCAATAATTTACTCTGAAGTTTCATGGATTCTTTTGTCCCTGTTAATCTCTTTCTGTTGTATTGTGCAAAGTTGATTCCCTGTGGAAAAAATCTGTGACTATTCTTTGATCATTTCACTCATGAAAGGCCATTTTGGCAAAGATGGTTCAATACCTTTTCAAGCTTATAGAAACTTGGATGTTTGTAAGCCCTCTATCTCTCCCAGTCGACCTCATTTCTGTTTGTCGGTCTTGACGTTTCTATTCTTCTCATCAGATCTCGGTGGAATTCTTCTCGGCCATGTCCGAATCTGTACAACAGGATCTTTTTCAGCACCTGATTGCTCTGAGCTTAGAATCGCAATCACCAGATACAGTGAAGGTCTTGAACAGGGTACTGAGAAAGGTAACATTGAAAGCCTTGGTTTTACTTACAGTAAAGATAACTCAATTATTGGACTTCCATGTCAAGAAGGCTTGAAAAAGTATATGATAAATGCTTTTAAACGTTTCAGTCACTTAGATATCATGTGCTAAGTAGCACGTGTTGACCAAATAAACCATACATACATACACTTTCTTTATTTTGAAGTTTTCATGACACTGTTGCCACCAACTTAAGTCTCAAGTTAACGAGTTCATATAAAGTGAGGACTTCAACGTAAGTCTTGGTAGTGATTCTGTAACTTTAATCATATATGATAGTCTTATGACGTTTTTTCTTTCTTTATTGTGGAATAGCTCCCTCTGTCACCTGAGCTGATAGCCGATGAACTTAGAGCAGTGCAGCCTGACCAGAAATTGAAGAACCTGCATGACGCAAAGGAATCCAGGCGGTAAGTTGTGTTCAAAACATTTTACTAGCAAGCTTGTGTCCAGTGGCAATTATACTAGACACTACCAGTCGAATTATGTAACGTAATGTGGTTCACAATATACGTGTGACCATGAATTACTATTTGTTAGGTTACTGTATGAATGTCATAACAGGTATTTGGAAATCTGAGGAAAAGTTGTTACTACGGAAACAAACGACATAAATCACTCTAGGCATAAAGCAACACTCACAGGGGTGAATAAAGGCAAAGCCTGCTTTGCATATAAAACTGAGGGCAGAGATTATCAGCATGATTGGCTTTTATGGATGACTGTCAGCTGATTGTATCATTCTGGGGTGTAAATGGATTTATGCTGAACATAGCAATAGTCATATGAGCCATATGATGTAGAAGGATGGCTATGTTAGTTAAAAATCATCCAGGAAGGAGAAGGTGAAGAAAAGAGATAAAAGCTTTCACTTTTTATGTTTATTATTTTCACTTGAGTTGCTTTACAGTCATCAGAAATGAAGAGTATTTCCATCCAAAATGTCCATTTATGTCTGACATGGGAGGATTTCGTAAGCCCTGTCTTGCTATGTTTTTTACGCTCAAGAACAGTAAATATACTTCATGCAATAAAACTGGTCATCTCCAAAACAATTTAATTGAAAACAGTTAGTTAAGAAATAATAGAAAAGATGGGATTGATTATTAAGCTTCTTCCTTTTTTTTTAAATTTGTTAACATTTCTACTACAACCCTTTTTTTTTTTTTTTCAACAGACGGAAGCAACAGAAGAAGACAGATCAGAAAGCAGCGGAAGTCAGTGGAAAGTCCTGGCAGAGGGTGACATTTATACTCGAACTTCTCTCACAGAAGAAGCTGCACAAAATGGAAAATGCCTCTAAACTTGTTCCGGAGCTTTTCAGCCTCCTGGCATTGTAAGTGGAATAATTATATTTCCACCTGTGGTGGATAGGATTTGCCTCTTAATCTTTTGTTACTTCACAGTGTTAAATTTATATAGATTTAATAATGTTTGTATACAATAATTCATTTGCCTACACTTGGGCCACTGGTCACCATGGCAACTGGATTCATATGTCACTGCATTTTGTACAGTACAACATGTTGAATACTATTTTTGTTTGTAGGTGCTTAGAGGCGGATAGCCAGGTGGATTCACTGGAGTACATCAAGCAGCTGCTTCTAACCCTCCTTCACACGATCTGTGAGAACATGACGTCACGGTCTGCCGATGAAGCTGCAGTGAACCTCGGTGAGAGAAAATAACTGTAATGTCCTCAAAACCCTGACTATGAGTTACGTTAAATTATCCCATCGTCCGTTGAATGACTGTCCTAAAGCAATACAATTTCCCTATCCTCTACTCAGCCTGTACAGTGTGTGAATAAACATCACATCTTATCGCTCTGGCAATGTTATACTAGCTCGCATTCTAAATGTTTAACATCAATAATGGAAGATGTCCAGAATCCCTATCCTATCCTTTACTCAGCCTATACAGTGTGTGAATAAACATCATATCTTAATATAATCACTCTAGCAATGTAATACTAGCTCGCTTTCTAAATGTTTAACATCTATATGGAAGATGTCCAGAATCCCTATCCTATCCTTTACTCAACCTGTACAGTGTGTGAATAAACATCATATCTTATCACTCTGGCAATGTAATACTAGCTCGTATTCTAAACGTTTAACATCTATATGGAAGATGTCCAGAATCTTGTGAAGGACAGAAGTTTACTGTTTATCTTTCCACCGTGTTGTTCAAATGCCTTACCTTCTTTGTTTTAATCTCTATTGCTTTTTCCTCATGTAGGAAATCTTTCGGAGGAACAGTTCAACGTGGAGCTGGTCGTGCAGTGTGTTCGTACGTCGGATAACCCTCAGACTCACAACCATGCCCTGTTGGTCCTCAATGTGGCTGCACAACTGTTTCCTGTGAGTATTAAAACTTAATTAGTCTTTTGAGAATGGCTTATAGGTGAAGTTGGATTGGATCTGACCCAAGTGGTAAAGTAAGAGATAAAACATGTTAAATCCATTTTATCTAAAAATTAAATAAATAATTCACCTGGGGAATAAATTAATATTGTGATAGTGAGTGCAAAATCTCAACTTACAAATTCTCAGATTGTGAAAATTTCTCTCTACCACTATTTTTCTGCTTTATCAGGATTTTTTAACCACATTCGACCTACTCTTTTTCTTCTAGTTCCACGTTCTTCAAAAATATTGTATTTTATAGTTATCAAAGGGGGAAAATTTTTTACAGTGTGTGTTAAAGTAGCCTAACACTCCATGGCAGATTTTGAACTTAAATCATTGGTTTAATGAAATATCTTTCATCTGCCAATATTGTCATCAAAAAATGTGGAATTAAAAACAAAATTGATCTGCTTTGAACAGTCCTCTTGTATAAACCCAATTGTCTATGAAACAATTTATCCTTTCAGAAACCAAATTGATCTTGAAAATCTCTCAGAAACTGCTCTGTGTTGTTTTTTCTGTGCATTGATTTTGCATGTTGCTACAGTTGGAACAATTTTGTTTTAGTTTTGAACTATTTTGCCATATTTATTGTCAAAGTCTTTCTGTATGAAACTTTCCAGGAGCATCTACTACACAACATCATGTCCATCTTTACCTTTATGGGAGCCAATGTTCTCAGGCAGGACGACGGATACAGCTTCCAAGTGATTAACAAAACTTTGCAGACCGTAATTCCCGCTCTTTTGAAGGTATGTCATTGGCTATTAAAATGAGACATTCTGGTGGCAGGCAATGTTATGTTTTTTATATTGAATAGGCACAATATTCCACACTGTTAGTAGTTGTATATGCTTTGTCAATATGTTACTCATGATACTCTTATTGTTGATTTATTCAAGAAACCTGATATACTTTTAATTTATGCTGTATTGATAGTATCAATGTTGCTTCCTATGAATATAATTCCTCAAAATGCAGCTCTTTTGTAGAAATGTTCTTTTCCTCTGTGGATAAGTGATTGACATATTATATTGAAAATCAAAGACATGTTCATCTGCATTGCCTTGACGAAGTCATTAACTGTTGCCAGATGCATTTGCAAAATATCACTGACTTTTTGCCAGATACAAAATGCTGTGCATGTTGACCTAAATATGCAGAAATCTTCTATTTTATGTA
The DNA here is from genome assembly GCA_020650975.1 of Apostichopus californicus. NCBI lineage: Eukaryota > Metazoa > Echinodermata > Holothuroidea > Aspidochirotida > Stichopodidae > Apostichopus > Apostichopus californicus. Next base: position 4,813 of record JAIPMN010117817.1, on the reverse strand, counting down.
TTTTGCTAATTAATCAGCTTCATTCACCAAAAGATCATTTGAAGTAACAACTAGATTATCTGGGCATAAAATATATATACACAAATAAAGAAGTCCTATGCTAGAGTGTAGGTTGGTATTGTTATGAATTATACAAAGTAACACAATATCATTAATTATTTCAAATATTTACTCTTCTCTGTGTTGGAGCCATTTGGAAAAGTGTGTTTTGTTTAATGCAATGTCAAAGGGAAAGGGGGCAGGTGAGAGACTAAATTGATATTTTAGTAATTAAGAATGAATTGGTTGATGAAATTGTTTTTGGAAAAGAAGAAAGTTTACCTTAGTATTTTAGCTAAGGGATAACTGAAAATTTTACAAAAATGCCTTCAACAATTGATCTTGTGTGATGAGAAACATATTTTGTGTTTTGAATGGTTACGCGATTCCATTCCTTCTGTTCAGGCTAGCAATGAGGGAGCTCTCCCACAATCCCTCGGAACCAACGTACACAAGATTGTGTTCATGATCATTCGCATCTTCGTCGATGCCTTTCCTCACATCCCCGACCACCGTAAGCTGCCGCTGTTCACCCAGCTGATAGAGACAGTGAATGCCGAACAGTACCTGTGGAGCTGCATAGTGCTATTGGTCGAAAGTGTTGCATTGAAGGGTCCTGGGGCCCTCTATCCAGAAGAAATAGAGGACATTAAGGTTCGTAACATGAAACAGACTCTTCGGTCCTTCTAGCAGGGGTAGCTTCAATCAGTGAGATTAGAAGAAAAAAAATGTCATTTCAGTTACACCACAGATTGAATGCTGTTGAACTGTGAACATGATTTTATAATCCTTTGATTTGATATGGTATGCTAATATTGCATAAAGTTTTAATGTGTCTAAAAGAAACATCAGTTTTTATCATGATTCATGTTTCATTTCTTAGATTTTTGTACAAAAGTTCCCCTTTATACTGCAATATTTTTGTCGCATGATTTGAACCCATAATTTTGATGAAAATTTGAAAAAAATATTTCAAAGCATTTTTATGCTTGGAATCAGATGTAGAGATATTTGTAGCTTTGATTGGAACTCAGATGGGTTTTTTTCACAAGATGATGCAACCCTTTTGCCACACATATAATAGCATTTTGCATTTTTTTCCATGATTGTTCCATGTCGCATGATTTTTCCGAATTTAAACAGTTTGATGTTCTTCTCAAAGAAAGGAAAGGTTACCTTCTTCCTGAAAAGTTTGCAACAAGCTGGTTATAATGATTCATTAACTCGATGAGAATAACAAGATCAGTCCAGATTTTAATATGCAAATTAGGTCACAGTCAAGATAAGTATCTGCTAGGAAATCGGCCTGTGCTGGTTATTTGATGTTATTACAGAAAGTACAAACTCTCTTCAAATATCGAAGCGTAAATAGTGGCACAAACTGATAACAAGCTATCGGCATATTATGTGAGCTTATGAAGATAATGTGGTATAGGAACATTACATTTCAAACAAACAATCATCTTTTTTCATTTATACCTATTTATAACCTTTTTGTCCAGGTCTCTGGAAGGAACCAGCAGTTTTGGATGGCCCTCTGTCACCATTTCTCATCTCAAGCTCAGATAATCAGTATCACGAAAATGATCCAATATTTGTCAACTTTCCTAGACAGTGGTAAGTTTTGTCATAGCTTGCTAGTTTGAAAAAAAAAAAAAAATTGAGATAGTTTGAATTGAATTCTGCGAGGTATAGCTCTTAAAGAAAAACCAAATCAACAGCTCTGCTCTGGCCATTCTAATTGTGATGTTCCTGAAGGATTTGTCAATCCGGTCGGTCAACTCGTGTTACAAATCCAGAGAGTCTTATGACAGAAGTTGGCATCATTTGCCAATAGTTTGTCTTTTTTAGTGGACAGATGTTAATACCCAGTTATCTTCTTCCTATTTTCTTTCATTTTTTGGGGGGGCTTCTTGTAACATTTCTAAAATACTGAGTTTCTGTATACAAAATCTGTTGCATGAAAATCTGTTGCGTTACTTCCAATCTGTTACGTTACTCGTAATGAAGGGATGTGTTGATATTTGACTGTCGTTTTTGTTTGTTTAACTTTGTAGGTCCGATTATTTCAAAGTCTTCAAGAAGTCAACCGGACGGATTTGACAAGCTCCTCGATGCGAGGAGGTTTTCAGGGAAACAGTTACGTCAGTTCCAATTTACTTCGGTTGGCTTCTTTTCCCAGCTGTTGTCGTCTGACGAATTCATTTCTAAGGTAAAAGCTGGATTTCTAAGCGTGCAGCATGAGATAACTTGTTCCGTTTGTGAGACATGACAGTTTTAAATGAAGTGTCTTCGAGCTGTTTTTTTTGTAAATCTGTGAATGTCATGAGTGCCACTTACCATCTCTTTGTTTTTCTTTCCAAATTTTCAAATTAGAATGTTACTAAAGTTGACACTAAAACCAAGGCCATCATTGGGTTATGTTAAGAGTGCCACTATGTTAGACTCCATTACAGACAATAAACATTGCAATAAACTAAAATAAAGAAACAAAAAATATGAAAAATTTAAAGCACATGTGGTTGAGTGATGTCATATTTTAGACTTGATCAAGTCTTCTGCCATTTTATGTGAAGAAAAAATGACATCTGTGATGTCTCCCAAATGGAATAAGATTTCCCTTGGCTGTTTGGTGTATTTGTTTTATGACAGTTACTGCTATTATGTAACTTAATAATGATGATTGGTTTGTGTCTCCTTCTATTCACAGCATGTGTTAGTTTCTCAGTGTGTAGCGTGTCTGTTTTATTCTCGCCTTCTTTATTGGGGGTAAATGCATGAAATAAGCCAATATTCAGCATAGGTCCATCACTGACACATCATCAAGTGAGTCCTGTGTGAGACAGTCTAATATGTGTTAAATCAATATTTAAACTGGTTATAGCTGGTAGTAAACTGGATCTTATCCTGATTTTAATCCAATTAACAGGTGGCCAGTTTGTCAGAAGAGGAGAAGGTGCAACTCCAGGGCCTCTATCAAGTGTACGTACAGTGTTGTTGTTATTTATTTATTCCTTGGTATTGCCAGAAGGCTATTACTCACCTACTGCTATATTCATCAGATTCGTGATAAGGTGTTTTGCGTTTCACCCAAACATTTGAGTGTCAGTCAGAAAGTTGTTCAGTAACACTAGATAAGCCCACAAGGGTGTTTTGATACACTTCCTTTCACATTCGTCAAGCACTTCGTTCGTCCAGCAAAAACCTACTCCAGGATAGTGTTTCAAGGAATCGGTGGGGCCAAAGATCCTTCTCCTGTGCAGCCGCAAAAGTGTGGAATTACTTACCTCAATCAGTAAGACTTGTCAACAGCCTTGGAACCTTCAAGATAAATCTAAAAACTTACCTGTTCCAAGTTTCATTTATGTAACCTTTTTTCTGCTGTTTCTGCAAAGCGCCATGAGCACCTTGGGGCGGATAGTGGCGCTATACAAAGTGTCCATTACTATTATTATTATTATTCCATAACTCTCTGTATTCACCACAAATGATGTATTTATGTTGTGGAAAACAAATAAATAAACGAAACGAATAACTCCATAGCACAAGTGGTTTTATGAACATTAAGACTGTTTTATTTATTTTTTCTCATGACATGGTTTAAATGGAGCCATTTCCTAAATTATTGGTAAATTTGTTAAATAAATTTCCATCTGATTTGATAATTTTCACAATATTTCACAATGTTATAACATCAATTGGAAAAGCAGGCATTTCAAAGGGTTGTTTTTGAAGTTTTGTGTATGCATTTTTCAATACAGACTATTGGAAGAAAACTTGCGGTTTGCACAACAGGTCGCTCAGTGTGGAGAGAACAATGCGGATAATGCAACGGCCAAATTTTGGAAAGCTTTGCTGCATCGTACATATGATGTTCTTGACAAGGTAATTTACTTCATTTGTAATGATGAGATTATTTCATGAGTTTGACCAGATCTATAATATACTCTTCAAATGATTGCAATTAAAATATATTTCAAAGTAGTGTTCAGTTACAGGTGGAAGTATTTGTCTAAAGAAATATTAAGTTATAGACTTATATGCATAAATTAGACGCCTGACATCCTCAGAGGCAAACACAAAATAGGAAAACATTAAGAGACACAGATGGAAAGACAGTTAGAAATTGGACAAATGAGCAATAAATAGAACAAATAATACACAACAAAGCAGAGAGGTAAGATGAAAATCGAAAGAGGGAGGAGGGGATTCATGGCTGTGGAGATAAACAATGGGGTGTAACAATGGGAGGTAATTACTAATGGAGGTAATTAGTTACGGAGGTAATTATTAATGGAAGTGAAAAGGGTGGAAACAGGATCAATAAGGACAATAACTGTTATTGTGGATAAAAAATTAATTGACTTCACACATTTCAAGTATTATTTAATACTTAATTTCATTTCTTTGATTTTCTTCTTTGCAAGCATTCCTTACCCTTCTTCTCCCTCAGCCCTCCTGCAATGTCTTTATTATTAATTATGTATATTAATCCTAGATTCACTCAGCAAAATATGTAAATGAATTAATTTATCAAACTTTCACACATTGGGTTCAAGTAAACTTGCCCGAGATCTTCTTGCAAATATGCAAACACAATTAACCCAAAAATTGCTGTGAAAATCTTTTCTAAAATGAATGATTTTTTTTAATCCTTTTCTCTCGCAGGTCAATGCATTGTTGCCAGTTGATGTCTTCATCCAGGTTATCTCTGGCTTGCTCGGTAATAAACTTGCCTCAGTCAGAAGAAAAGCAATGGAACTCCTCAATAACA
>JAIPMN010117743.1:0-10987 GCA_020650975.1 Apostichopus californicus | reverse complement strand
ATACAACCTCTGCACAAATACTGTTTCAAAATTATTGCTACATGCTGGAATGTTGCTTTTAATAAGTTAATCTTTACACTATGATAGTAGTCACCCTTGCCTCTTTTTTCAAACTGTATAAGTGAACTTGAAACCGTCTTTTTTTCTTTAACTTAACTTTTACTTTAATAATAAAAAAATCATCAGTGTCCGCCATAACAGTGTTTTGTTCAACTGAACAAAATAACTTGTCATAATTCAGTTGTGATTCTCTTCAAGTGGGAGGTACCACTCTTTCCACATTCCACCGTTCCTACGCTCTCGGGAACCGCGTCGTATACCCCACAAGAATGTCACTTCCGTGGTTGACACCTCCTGTTACCACGCCATAATCCACCCGAGAAATGGAAATAGGCTATTAACCACATGGCATATTCTATAAGCAGAAATAACTTAACATTTAGTCGATGCAAAATGAAAGTGAATTTGTTGGATTCAAGCGCACTATCTGTACATGTATGCGAATGTACCTTTATATCGACTGACCTTAAATGTCCGCTCTTTTGTCTTAAACGGCGCTTCGACAGCATTCATGTAGCTAAATTACTTCCTTCTCATAAATACTACAAAAATGTGATAAGGCACGGAGGGAAGCGTTTAGATTGACCTCATATAGAAAGTACCTATTAAATACAGTTCCATTACGTTTTTCTAATAACATCACTGGTTACACAAACACATTCTTTGAAATATAACGTCTCAGTCACCGGTATAAATATAGATTAGATGTTACTTTCATATTTTGAGCTTGGATATTTTACCTTAAGATAGTTTTAATCTGTTTGTTTAACTAATATGTGTTTTATTTTCTTTCGATATCGAGAATTCTAGATTTTTTTGGGGTAGAAAATGATCGTCTGCGTTGAAATATACACCTAGCGACGTCCTTACTTGTAAGCAAACTCCTCAACCGTTGATTTTTGTTTTGTTTATCACACTGCGAGTAGTAGCCGTAGAGGCAATGCACATTTTAGTACGTTTGAAAATCTCGTCAGCGCATACTTGCAAGACTGGGTTTTAGGGCCAACCTTTAAACAATATTTATCCCCTTAAAATATATGCTGAAATCGTAAATGGAACCGCAATCTGAAAATTTCGAAAGCAACGAACCCACAAAGTCCACCCTTGGGCCATAACTATTTTAACAACTGGGAATCCAAGCCTGTACCAATAAGCTGGACTAATTAATACATATTTGTTTACTAAGTTTTCTTGGCTGCTATATTACTTTTAGTGCATTAAAAATCGACTTATCACGTGAACTTTATTAAGACTAAATATCAGTTATGACTGCAGACTCCAAGCTATAGATTGGTAATTCTCTTGACCGCTTTACTGCTGTACACATGTAACACATTAAAGTTGATTATTATTTATTAAGAGGGGCTTTAAAATATGGTAGTGATATTTTGTGCCAAAGGATATCTCATTGACACTCTTTACAATATTAATATTCTTTACCAAATGTCCCCCTTCGCCCCTTCCAGAGTAAATAGGCCCCTTGAAATTCTTAGGCTCATGCTAACTGGCCCATCTACCCTCCACCTTCTCTGGCCTGCCCCAGAAGCGTGGATCTATAGACCCCTGACGTTTTATTCAACCGTGGTATCCCGTACTCATTAGTTCCCTGCCGGTTGATTCCAACATTCTTTTGTCAACGGATTACAATTGATAGACTGATATTATTTCTACATGATAATTGAATGGATGCTAACAACCCTTTGTTTTATTTCTCTGTTTCTCCAATTGACGAAACAGTACGTTCACTGTATATTTTAAGTTATGCAGCGTACACATTACATCCGATATCGTAGTTTTATGTATATTGCATGTGAAACGGTCTGAAAAAAATTGGTACACTTTTTTTTCAATACTGTAGATATCCCTATACACTTCTCGACAATGCTTAACCAGCTGAACCTTTGTATTAACAAACAAGTGCCAGGCAATGGATACTTTCTTTTTCCTTCTCCCAACCCCTTCCCCCCTCGCGCAAATGACTTGCTTAAGAAAACAAAGGTAGAGGAGAAATATTTCAAATTAACTTCTAAGTAATCTCTCTTTCTGAATTTCATTTGATAGCTTAACTGTTAATTCTTAAGTCTGCACAGACAATCCGATACTGTATATACATTGAAAAAAATACAAAACAATACCATGAAAAATCGAAATAAATGAGGCATATGTTCAATTTTAAATGTTTGCAGTCTATAGTATCTAACTTATACTTGATTTAGTTATGAACAATGCACTATTGTTCTATCAATGTGAGCTTAACTGGTCACGGGAATATACCTCATGAGCGTCATGATATTTCACTATTGCCATGGACATTTTTGGTAAACATGGTTTCTTGATGTAAATTATATTAAAAAGTAGAACTGTATTAAAAGTGCAATAATTAAAGTTTAATTTGGTCAAGCTGGTCAAAGATTTTGTATAATAAGCAACATCATTGATCTCAACGACTAATTTCTGTCATAAAACTTCCGATAAAATACACATTACTTACTATAAATAATGATATGGTGTAAAACAGTTTGTTTATTGTTTTGGACACGAAAAAGCATAACACCAACACTTCTTATTCCGTCATCTCGAGAAGTATGATCCAACCAATGAATACTATTGTAACTTATTTGTTGTAGTAAGATTAGAATGGTCAACATTTTATGCCATAACAAGATTTATTACTAGGTCAACACCATACGACTATACACATAGTTCATACTTTATACTGATTGATATATGTATGTATGTATGTATGTATGTATGTATGTATGTATATGTGATCTTCCCGCAAGCAGAAACTCGCGAAAGAAGCCATGGAGGCTTTTAGACTCGCAAGCTGACCGAAGCCAATCTCTCGGCTCACATCCATTTAACGTCCGTGTCGGGAAGTTGTTATTGAACAACACCCTTGCCAGACGACAAACATTGCTGTCGGCGGGGAATCGTAGCCTTCAAGTAAAGTCAAGCCATTTGCAATATTGAAATATTATTACAAAACTGTAAAAATCGTAGTTATAAAAAATGCAATAACCTACAGTAGGAATATATCCCTGTACATTATTTGATGATTCCATCTCTGTCTATTTATCATTATGAATCCTCAATGATGGTTAGCACTCACTCATCTTACCATTCACCACGTATATGGTAGGCCATACGGGAAATAATTGCTGATTTAATGTCCGTACGACTTAAAATTATTACCGGTATTAATTCTATTTAATTCCGGCATTAATTCTCAGCCAATCACCATGCAGCTTCATATGCCGGTATTAAATATAATTTATACGGGCATTAAATATAATTAATCCGGACATTAAATATAATTAATACGGGCATTAAAAAGAATTCATACCGGCATTAAATAGAATTAATACGGGTATTAAATAGAATTAATACGGGCATTAAATAGAATTAATACGGGCATTATATAGAATTAATACGGGTATTAAATAGAATTAATACGGGTATTAAATAGATTTAATAACCGCATTAAATAGAATTAATACGGGCATTAAATAGACCAATCACATCAGCAGGATTCTCACTTGTTCATCTGATCTGATCGCCGCGCCAACCTACAACTTACGTTCTTCGAAGAATAACAAGACGGTTCAAAGCTTTGCGAACTGATAAAACATCGGACTGGGATTGAGGGTCAACATTTGTCATTAACCTACAAGTATCGTTCGCTTCTCGACGAAAATCATGCAAAAATTGTTCTTTGTCTGTCATGCGTGCCATTGCGTTGTATGTTGTACCTTGCTTGCTAGCTACAACTACACTGCTTTCACGCTAGGGGATTAACACTAGCTCAGACCATGGAGCTATAGCTCCATGCTCAGACTGAGCATGGTAACAAAATTCGCTGATGTGATTGGTCTATTTAACACCCGTATTAATTCTATTTAATGCGCGTATTAATTCTATTTAATGCCCGTATTAATTCTATATACGTGGTAGAAAAATTCGCTGATGTGATTGGTCTATTTAATACCCGTATTAATTCTATTTAATGCCCGTATAAATTCTATTTAATGCCCTTATTAATTCTATTTAATACCCGTATTAATCCTATTTAATGCCCGCATTAATTCTATTTAATACCAGCTTATGAAGCTGCATGGTGATTGGCTGAGAATTAATGCCGGTATTAAATAGAATTAATACCGGTAATAATTTTAATTCGTACGGACATTAAATCAGCAATTATTTCCCTTATGGCCTACCATACACGTAAGCCACGTAAGCCACGTAAGCCACGTAAGCCACGTAAGCCATGTAAGCCACGTAAGCCACCGTATTGTTTATCACCATGAGAGTATTTCTAGAGCCAGATAATGAAAGCTGTAGCAATCACGGAAATGTAACCTTCTTTCGACCTTGAGACTAATAACAATCATGACAACAATTGCTGAACTTTCCTTCCTTAGTTATGTTGGTGATGACGCCATCTATCTTGACACTCATTTGTCTTTCCAGTGACAGAGAGTACAATCAGAGACGACGGGAGAATCCAACTTGTGGTTGGCTACAGTAACCTGTGTATGCCATGTATCCATCTACCATGATCCAAGCTACTGTATAAATTAAAGAAGAAACAATAATAAAGTATGGGCTTAATTATTCTATGATATAAACATAGACAGGGATAGCATTACAATAATCTATTTTTCTTTATCTCTATGCGAGATAAGATTTGTAATGTGGCAGAAATCAGTGAAGAGAAACCTATGTGAACAAGACTTCTTAGATGATTAACTAAAATCCAATGTTAATCGTTTGCTTGTAAAAGTATCACTCATTGGATCAAACAATGCACTATGTCCACATAACTGTGGACATACACGTGCATTTTAAAAACTTGGTGGTAGTAAGTATAATTTGATGAAAGTTTTAGATTTTACTAAAATAGTGGGAACCAAAAACGAAGCAAATGTTGAAAGGAATATAATTAGTAATACAAATATATTTTAACTCCTTTAAGAAGGAAACCATTTTTCATAAGTGGAAAGTTACAAATCATTTGTCAAAAAAAATCATTTGGATTATTTAATATACAAGCAAAGCAACTCGGGAAAACTGACTGGTACATTATAAACAATGTAAACGAGCGAAGACATTTATGGTTAGAACGAGATTCTATATCACTTTAATTCACAGAGTGTATGTTAAGTGATATTTGTTTACTCTGTTACTTTTAGTCATGCATAGTATGTCCAAAAATATTAATCTAGTTATATACATCACTTTAATCCACCCATTATATGTTTAACGACATTTCTTTACTACATAACTTTAATCCACCCTCAGAAATTGTTTTAATATTTATTTACTAGATCCTGTTAAGCCACAAACTGGATATTTGCAAATATGTATTTACTGTATATTGCCTTCTGTAACTTCTCGGTATATTGACAACAAACGATTTGTAGTATATTATTAGAATATTTTGTAATAAAAGTATATTAGTTGAACATGTTCATACTTTTCGAATAAAAAAGAAATGTACCTTACCAGTAAAGTACCCGATATAGGTTAAAATCGTTCATATTCTATTGGTTTATACTTCCTAACCCGTTATCATACTTTTAAAATAGGTTTCCAGATAAAATTCAAAACAGTACAGGATGAGAAAACATTGGTTAATGTTAAAAATCAAGGAGGAAAGTCACAAAATGTGGTAAATCATTTAAAAATTAAAAACAAAACATTTTTTAATCAACAATTAATTATAGTCATCCGTACATTAGCTATATATATGAAAGAGAAAATTTATTGGCGTCATACGTTTCACTGTTGCCTGGCATTTTTCTCTCCGTTAACGTATAACTTTCAGACACATTGTAAAATAATTGTTCTGAAACATAACTGGAACTTTGTTTGTTCAATAATTTTTGGAAAGTAATCTTTAAAAGGAAAATAAATGATTAAAATATTTCAACATTTTTGTTTTATCTGCTTTGTTTGCGTTTGTTGTGTTTTAACAATCATGAAGTTTAATAAGCTATTTTTATTATTATTATTATATTTTTAAATACTTAAATAGGATTAAGCAAAGTTAAAAATTATAATTATAATAAAAGCAATGAGTGCATTGTTCGCACCTCTCATAGGGCTGACAGCACCGAACCCTACACGAAGGACGCCCCCAACTAATCCACCTCATTCTACCTCCACCTCCACCTCCAAAAGGGGTGCGAAAAGGGCATACTATACTACTCACCTTCTCTTTGGAACGAACACACATTTCACGTTCGTGAATCTCCCTCCCTTTGTATTTTCAAGAGACAACTTAAAACATTTCTGTTTGATTCGTAGTTTCATTTTCCCCTTGGTTCCCTGTGTCTCTTTCCTACTTTGTAAAGCGCTTTGAAACGCTGTATTAAGCGCTATATGAAATGTAATTTATTATTATTATTATTATTATTTAAAACAATCACAATTCAAGAAGATTGCAATAGGAAGTTAAAGCTTTTTACGAACACCTACCGTGAAGGCATCATGAACCAGCTACTGTGATCAACTCATGTGTCACCAAAGAAAAAAAAGCTGCCCCTTCCAGGCTATTAATACTGAAAGTTCCACAGGTTATAATTTAGAACACACTCTGCCAATAATTTAATAAAAATCTGGGTATAAAATACCATTTTCCTGTGCCGTGTGTAACTAACTATTTCGGGCGTCTTTACCTGAATTCTTTCCGCCCCTCCTAACGAAGTGGTCACCTGAGATGTCTAAACGTGTGACTGATTATCTAGCTACAATATTTTAACTATCCCCCGATTCTTAGCTTTCTTGAGCGGAATGAAATATAGGGGATTTGCCTAATTCCTAGCCTTAACTGGCTTAACATACTTGCTTTCGAGATGGCTGCATCTGAACAATAACTTACTATTATGAACTATATTAGGAATTTCTTAGTGCTGACTATAATAAAATGCACAAGAGAGGAGCATAAGAAATGTTTGGAAGGTCAAATGACAGACAGTTAAGAGTTTCAGGCTTTTAGTTTAGAGTTTCTGATTCTAATGTGACATCCTGATATGGATGAAAATCCAGTCAACTGAACAGGTGACATCCGGCGATCAAGAATGTTATCGACTTAGGGACAAGGCACAGAGATATGGTTCCCAACTAAACTTGTGGAATGCTGTTCTCCTTGGGATAAGTATTACGTCTACCAACAGAATGCCTCTTAAAAAAAGTATTCATAGGAATACCTAAAACCACTGCACCACATCTTTGATATATTTATATATATACACCGACGGGAAGACAGGCAGTTTGGCATGAGAAACTCTGCGAAAGTCCGTCTTACCAATGGACCGATTGAACTCCAGCGGTTAGAAGACAGAAAGTTACCTTTGAGGAATTATTCTTCCTTTCACACTCATCCCCATTTCAACTCTTGAAATTGTCTATAAATTTGGACAACTGCAAATATAAAATGTTGGCCCCTCTTCGTAGTTAATTACATTTCAAGAGCGGGGCACACCATATAACACATTGTATAATTTTTTCTAAAGGTTTTGATTTTGTAAATGAAAATTTGAGATAAAGAAATGGACTGGAGCGGGACATATATAAATACTTAAGTTTGACTCTCATTCTCAAATGTCAACAGGTATCTTGTAAATAATGTAGCCTACATAGCTTTGAGATATACTTAACAGTAGTATATATCGTGCTACTTCAAACCCCCCCCCCCCTCTCAGGACTTCAAACGGTGCCAACTCGGGGCCCCCGTTTATTTTTAGCATTCCATCAAGAGTCCAAACAATGTACAATTCATAATAACATATACTTTATGACCATTAGTCAATATTATCAACAACAACCAATAAATCATTAAACTTCAAATAAAGATTTCCAGTTATGCCATCTGATATCAAAAGCATTTTGCTTACAATTAGTTTGATACATAAACTTTTCTTTTAGATAAAAATTCTTTAAATCAATTTTACAATAGCTTAAGGAAGTTTTCTCATTTTTAACCTTAGTTTTGTAAACACAAAATTTCAGAACCAGAATGATGTTATTAAAGACATAGTCTTTGTACAAATAATTTGCAAACAGAACAAGCTCTTTACTAACTGCAATATTGATATTCAGTTTGATTTGAACCCAGTTTTGAAAATGCCTCCATACTTTCTGGGTGAAGCCGCAATCCCAAAATAAATGAATTAAACTCTCATCTGCCACACCACAAAAAAGTGAACAATGGATCATTAGTTTTGCCAAATTTAACCATGAGAGTATTTGTCCCTGAAATTCTGTTAAGAAGACGAAATTGGAACCAACGGAGCTTCACCTCAGAAGTACATTTCCAGTTGTATGAGCACACCTTATACCAATCTACTTCAGAAAGAAGTGAATACATTTATATTGGACCGTATTATTTGTTAATGAAATATTATAAAACCTTTTACACCCTTTTGGATCCATACAAGAACAGTTTTGATATGAAAGCCTTGAAATGGGAGTGCAAGAGAATTATTTCTCTGACCTAATAGACCAGAAAAGGATTTCTCTATTGCCTTTTTAATACCATGCAAGTGAAGAAAATTTGTTCTAACATCATATTTTGTATAAATCTCATCAGCAGATAAGAACTCACCCTTAGAATTTATCAGATCGTTGACTTATAATATACCATGTCTTTGCCAATCTTTATACAAAATGCATATATTACCCACCTTAATTTGTTCATTGTGCTAAATACTGGAACTTAAAACCTCATGAATATTTTGGGGGTTGAGCGAAACGGTGAAATCCTTCCAGGCTGAAAAAACACTTTTTCCAAAGGCATTTTTACTTTCATTAATAACTCTATCCCTAAGTACCAGAAGAGTAAACAAAATTACAATTAGGAGTATTCACATTATATAAATTCTACACCTTACTGTCAATGTTATATTTAAGCAATCTACGAATCCAAGAAATCTTAAGTGCCTTATCGAAAGGTTCAAATTGAATCATGCCAGCACCCCCTTTTGTAACGGGAAGCGCCATTTGATTTTTACTGATCCTACCTACTTTACCTCCCCATAAAAAAGTTATAAAACTTGGAATTAATCTACTTGATAATTTCTTTACTTGAGATTGGAAGTGAAAGAACGAGATGGTTCAATTTTGGCAACAAAAGAGATTTAACCACAACTATTCTACCTAAAGCTGTCAGAAACCTCTTCGACCAGTGGTGAATTTGTTTTGTAATAGCTTGCATAGTAGTAACATAATTTACATTCACAATAACATCCAATTGTGTACACAATGTTGCCCCGAGATAACTGAATATATTATCTCCAACCCAAGATAAGTTATAATTCTAACATAAAACATCATAACTACTTTTTTTTTTATCCTATCCAAACAGCACTAGTTTTATCCATGTTAATTTTCAAACCAGATATATTATGAAAGTTTTCCAGAAGCTTGAAAGTTTGTGAAAGAGAATTTTCAGTGCCATCTAAATAAATAGTTGTGTCATCGGCATATTGTAAAACTTTATAATCAATAGCACCTATGATGATACCCTTAATATCCACACAATTATTAATGGCAATGTTTAAAATCTGAGAACACAGAAGAAAAATATAAGGTGAAAGACCATCCCCTTGACGGCATCCCGATTTAATATAAAAAAAATCGGGTCAAGTTGCCACTGACTAAGACTGAAGATTGTGCATTTTTGTAAAAAATGAGATCCATCTTTTAAAGCCTTCCCCAAAATAAAACAAATCTAGCGTTTCGAAAATAAATTCATGTGAAACTGAGTCGAATGCTTTTCCAAAATCGATTAAGAGTAAAAGACCTGGAATATTATTTAACTCAGTGTAACCCATAATATCGTAAACCTGTCTTATATTCGCCCCAATGAATCTACCTGCCATAAATCCTGACTGATCAGAACTAATCAAATGAGGTAAAACCTGCTTTAACCTGTTGGCAATAAATGGTAATGCAAGCTTGTAGGATACATTAAGGAGCGAGATTGGACGCCAGTTTTTTTAAGAGATGGCGTGGCTTTTGCCCATTTGGAAGCAATGTAATTAATCCACGTCTTTATGTGATTGAAAGACAACCAGTATCATCGGATTAATTTAGTGACCTTAATACAAACCACGAGAGATCGTTAAAAAACACTTTATAGAATTCAACGGTATAACCATCTAAACCAGGACTCTTATTATTACTCATCTTTTTGAGAGCACTTAGAAGTTCATCATGCTGAATTGGGCCACAAGACCCTCACTTTGTTCATCATGTAAACAAGTAAAATTATCAGTTTTTACAAAGTCTTGTAACATAACGTCATGGGTATTTCTTGTATCATACAACTTTTGTAAAAACCATAAGTTTCACCTAAATTGGCCTTGTTGGTAAATTTACGACTTCCATCCGATCAAGTAATTTTTTGAATCGTTTTATTTGCACAATTTCTTTTCTCTAGACTCAAGAAATACGAGGAGGGGTTTTCACCAGTTTCTAACCATTTGACCACGGACGGCAACATGGCCCCCTCCATCTTTCTTTTACGCAAAGATTCAAGCTCTGTATTTTTGTCTTTGAGAATCTCAAGATGATTCAGATCAAAAATGTTATGCTGGCGCTCAAGATTTTCAATTCGGTCAAAAGGTCAGATTCCCTGCGACTACCTTCCTTTTTCATAAATGAAGAGTATGAAATTGTTTCCCCCCGTATCTCTAATAAAAGAGCGTCGAAAAATAAGTTATCACTGATAAGGAAATTCAAATCACGAGGATGGATATCAGAGATTCGCTCTGGATTATAGGGGGTAGCAGCATATTGTTTAATTAACCTTTTATTGTACCTTTAACCATGTTGATATAATCAATATCCTTCAAAAGTGAATTATTAAATTTCCAATAACTTTTCCCTCTTGGTAAATCATTCAAACTAAACTGAGTTG
>JAIPMN010117615.1:0-11571 GCA_020650975.1 Apostichopus californicus | reverse complement strand
TTGCATTGTAACTTGATATGAACTGCCATGTACACCTTTTCAGCCGTCCAGACTACCATACTTTCTTGTCTATTACTGCTGAATCTTAGAGGTAATCCCATACCGTAAAGAAAATTGTGTAAGAAGAATGTAGATGGGCAGGACATGGAAAATTAGGCAATTTCAAACTAAGGTTGGGGCGTTAAAGTTATTTCGTTATCCATTTATTTTCATTATAGAAATGATCCATTTCTCTTTTTTTTATATTGTAGGCAGGTAAACAGAATTTAGACGGGAAATGCTACATGACGGTAGTATCAGCAGACGTAGAATAACAGTAAAACTGCAGATACATAAAGACAACTGAATGTCAAAATTACTGTAAAATAAACTAAACTAAGGAGTTAACTTCTTCATGCAATTATATATAAAGACTGTTGTACTTACTTTCAGATAGAGAAATGTTTTATAAATTGACGAGTTAACATTGTTTTAAACGTGACATGCACTGTTTAGTAATGTATGTTAATTAGAGGAACGGCTGTAGTATAGAACTTGTTTGATACTTAGTATCCCTCAACCGCACGATATATTTTACACGTTATGTTCACGTATTCTTGGTTCCAATTGAAAATAACTCTCATCCGGCCAAATTAGCCAGAGTGCACTTTATGTGTTGTAAAAGTCCATTGTACGTAATAGCATGCAGTCAATCACAGGAGCAGTTGGAACTCGAAGTGACGCAGGACATTGATAGTAATTTTTTTGTCATAATTAGTCCTCTTCATCATACTTTGGGTGCATTATAGGTTATTCCGCTAGTCCACTGTAAACAACAGTTTCACAGACATCTATGCTTCTAAGGTTACGGTAGCTACAGTGCACTTTCTCTTATTATAAAGTTCATTCAGTAAAAATTAATGTAAACCATGGGAAATTTACAATGATTTCACCACAAGGGTGATAAATTATATCTTTCAGGTCATAGAAAACACATTTACGGTTTATATTCTCACATGAAGAGGTAGCAGGCTAGTGTAGTCACACATGTTCTTAACAATTGATGCTCAATTATATTTTAACATAATAAACCTGATTTCGAAGTACAAAGCGCACTTTCTTGGTAACGTCGTAAGACGACCATGTAAATACATTACCTAGAACTATCAATTTCTGGTTGTCATTTATTACTCAGGCTTCCCTAAAGTTCAATTTCAATATCTCAAGCAATGCATCGCTAGGATGGTAAACAGTAAATACATCTGTTATATGGATGTATTGGCACTTATTTGGAATACAATGTCTGACTCCGCAATTTATTTGGATTTAAAGCAAAGAAATATATGGATAGACTTGCAAAATGATATTATGACGTTTACTTCTATAGTGGATTTACACCAGTACGTAAAGTGGCCATTGAAAGTTATGCTATTGCATTTTAAATAATGAGTGTCATGTGGGAAAGTGTCGTCGGCATCCATTGAGAATTGTTGTCGGCCTTACTGCTCAGAAACAGGAGATTTCGTACATTTAATGGATGCTTACGTATAAAAGGTAGGCCTATACATAAAACACTATCCTTATATTACTGGTGTTCAGGCGCGTAACCAACCTTGATGATGTGCTGGGACAAAGCTAAATTTAAGGCCCCATTTTAATAGATGCTATTTTCAGTTTAACTACCGCTTGAATCGATATTTGTGTTATCACAGCATAGGCTCTATGTTATGTTGCGAATCTGAATTTAAGAAAGGGGGTGGGAGGGGGGGGGGGCAAAATTCGACTAAAGGGACTTAGGTGCAAGATGTTGCTATCATATTACGACTTTGCATGCGTGTGTTCGGTGGTGGAGAGAGAAGAGGAGGCAATATACTACTTTGGCCAGTTTTTGTTTACGTATTATCTTGATAAAACGACTATATGATAAGGTGAAATTACTCGATATTTCGATTAACCAGTGAGCTTAATACAGTTTGATAACTATGAAATGATTTGGAATCCCAATTGGAGGTTTGTAAAGTTATATGTATTAACTCAAGAGATTAAGATCTTTATATAGTTTGCAGTTACATGCAAGAACCCTAAGGTTGCTGTAATTTTATTTAGTGATAACAAAAGTGCTGGGATATGTGATATCCTGTGATGATTTTCATCGTAGTGAGAAGTCGCTGACGTATCGCTACTAACAGAGAGAAAGGTATAGGATTTAGATAAGGCCAAGCGTACAATAATGTAATCTTAACATTAAAGTTTAAAGTTAATGTTTATTTTTTGTTCCAATTAATAATTATGAGTGAACTTTTTAGTACACCAATGTACACCAATGCATGACATCATTGTTGTCATTTAATGCAAATTTCGAATTTAATTTTTTATTTTTTAAGTACGACAATATCTGTCACCTACTTTCTGTATAAACAGCACCTTCAGATGTTAATTGTGTACCCTTGATAAAATTAAAATGGTATAATTACAAATTTAAATGTCTTTATAACTTGAGTCTTTACACAAAATAACACTTCACAACATCATCACGTGTTATTTTTATCTAAGAAAAAATAGTAAATTAATATTCCATTGTAACTAAAAATAATTTTAAGTCACTTAAAAATCTTTTAGCACACATTTAACAGATTTAATGAGTTGTTTAAGGTATTCAATGAGTAAATCATATTCTTTACATGGTATTGCTGGCAATTTTTGAAACAGAAACAAAAAGTAATTATAGTAACACGAAGTAAAAGTAAACATGGACGCGTGTCGTGAATTTAGCTATTAAAATTACAGTATGGTAGACTCGTACCAAAATGGTTTCCAAAATGCGCAACTAGGCTAATGTATCAAGCTTCTTTCCTTATCCCTGATCAAGTTTTAATGTCAGTGAATGTAAAACCATAGTTTCGAAATACAGTCTTTACCTCAGGAATTGCTTAATTAATATCGATAGTTTTGTAAAGGTTTAAAATTTATAGCTATTGAAAGTAACTGCTTTACCAACACTTTCCCTTTTTAGAAATATTTTAGTTATTTCTCATGATGGTAACTGATAGTTTGAACAATTATTACACGTATCTGAACGGGCACCAAAATGATATATGTATAGCTAACACCTACTTTAACACGGTAAATTGCATATATTTGAGCAAATTGGTTATCTAAGAGACGTCATAGACGTACGGTAGACGATGTCAAACAAGCAAAACAATTAAAGGAACACAATAGCGTTATATCACGAGCGTCCGAGCCGGGGATACTTTCCCCCAAGACTTCTGTTGAGCGAGAAAAGTTCCCTTGTTTATAAGTAAGGAACTTTTCCCGATTTTAACGTAATGCACGGTCATATCGTACTGGAATGGCAACTGTATGAAATAATCTGTTTTAGATATTTGCAAAAATGAAAGAAAGAAAAATCAAGCCTTTTAAAAACCACAAAAAGAAATACAATAAATTCTAGAACCATCTTTGCATACAGATCACTGAAAGCAGTAAATTTTAGATATACATAATCGTTAGAGAAAAAAAAATAAAACATTTAACATTATAGAACAAAGAGGAAATACAAAAGTTGACCTCACTTTCTTGAAGTGAGCATGTACCAACTCTAAATTTGTTAGGGTAAAATGGGAATTAAATGCATATGCGGGGCTTATTTATGGGAATCTATAGCGATTTCATGTAAAAAATTAATGACATCGTTTAATATCTGACTATAGAGACATATATAGGCCATGGAGCTAAGGGGATCTAGCTGATCTAGGTCAACACGAAGTATATGATCCTCACGGTTTCCTAGCAAATAAATATGGTGGGATGATTTCCCGCCTATTTCATGGATGGTTGCTTTCCTCTCAATAAATCAGCATGAATAAATGTTATGAGATAGAAGTCCCATAGGAACTGACAATTATTCTGATTAAAGATGTTGCATTGCAAAATATAAAAATGAATTTATGACAGTTGACACGATTATAACTCTTTTAACAAAGTAATTAATGATTTCAGAACGTTTTTTACAGTTGCATGAAAAAGCAAGACAGTATTGTGCTATTAAGTCAAGTGAACAACGATGGTCAATGTTTTGCAGGCAAAAGTTTGTTTTCTTAGATGTAAAATGCAAACAATCCCTGTATGTCCAATCTGTTGTAGAGTAACGCGTACAGGTATCTAAACGTGTGGTTTGTGGTGTTGCATTTGTTGAATTTATGAGCCTGAAGGTTGTATTATTTAATTTGGAATCTTGTCACTCCCAGGTTTCTCTGTATCTTTCTAAGGGTGACTCAAATGTACTTAAAGGTAACAAAAAAGGCTAATAGCTCACCTAGTTGAACTATTGGTTTAGAATAGCGTATCCTAGCATTGTCGGAATGTTAATCATCTGACAAACAGCTTTGTTTTACTACTGTCGATAAATCAGAACAAAAACATTGAAGCATAAGAAGAACGTTAAGCTTGTGATGTGACTTGACATTAATATTAAACTACGAAAAGTCACCCCATTTTAAACCCTCATTATTTCACACAATTTACATTGCCTACTTTCATCTGGTTTCAATTTAAAATATTTAAATATACTTTACTTGTAGGTCCTTGCTGGAATAGTCTTATAGTTTCACTTTGTGTTGAGTTTCCAGCAGACCGAGTCATGTAATACTAACACATAACATAAACTAAATACTTCGTTATGTAAGTAGGAAATGTTTTTACAACCACTTTGCAACTTCTATAAAAATGTGAGTTTTCAATCTTTAATTCAATACAGATTTCCATAATTTCATTGTTCCCGGTACGATGTTTCCAAATATATATATCTCTTTGTTTAAACTCAAAATACAGCTTAAATAATTTGAAGATGAACAATGGACATTGTGTCCTTTACCGAATGTGTCACTCTTTGACTTCTGTTTGTCGTTTCTTGACAGGTCCTTGGGCACAAGTCTTATAGCTAAGCATGGATTTCGAAACTCATCCAAGACTGACTGTCATTTTATAATATGAAAATGTTTCTGCATTTCTTTGGATGGAAGTAGGCTCACTTAGTGTTTATAGCCAAGCAGGTGACTTTATAAGCAGTAATGTTTGCCCTACAATTTGTGTAATTTATCATGTTGGGGCCTTTCTATCATTCAAATAGATTGTTGCAACATTATAAACATATTATTTGCAGGCTACAAAAGTTAAATTTCTGTTCTACCCCATATCAGTTCCATTTGTGCAATTGTGATTATTGTTTAACAATTAGCGTAATCATACCTTTCAGTAACATTGCAATATACCAACGTTTGCTTATAGCTGGAATGTACCAATTTGAAACTATTTCTATTTTGCGTAATATTTATCTCAATTTGAAACGTTGTGTAAGTTAGAGTGTTAGATTACCTTGACAAGATTATATGAAAACGTTTGTAGAGTGTAAATCTTGTGGGTATCCGTGGGGGTGATTTAAGAATGGTAAGGACATAAATTCACAATAATCCGATTAATTCATAAAACAAACTGTAATGCGTAATAAACAACTCCAGGACGCACAGTAAGCTAATAAGTTAGATATTGTTGACACAGCATCACTGTACAAAAGACAAGTGAACAACACAGAACGCCAACGGCGCTTTTTGCATATTGCAAAGAAAAGCATACAGCATGTTTTTTGATTGAAGTAACAACGACATTATCATATTACTGAATACTAAACCAAAGACAACATACTTTACTTTATTTTGTGTTGGCAAGCCTTTAGGAGAACAATGCACTCAATTGATGTTATCTATAGAATCATTAAATGAGTAAATAAGCGATAAATAAAACTCAGAAAATGTGTGGGTTGACATGCGCGATGTTGAAATTACTTAATATACCATGCTGCAGCTTCCAAGTTACACTATCGGATTAACTTCGGACGGTCGATATGACTATGGTATAAAGTAATACAAACATACCATGATGTAACAAGCTTGGAAACGTTATCTCGTTGGGCTCGTCAATGACAAAACAAGATGATATGATAATATTTAACTAATAACTATTCTAACAAGACAAATGGCTGGGGGATCCCGGTATTTGCCTCAGCCTTCATCCGATTATAGGGCCCATTTGATGATTACAAGTGGCTCTAAGCAGTAAATTGGCGCAGTTGACGTGCAGTAATGGACTGACTGCCTTTTTTACTACTTCGACGGATCCGACGGTAGATTAACGCTCGGAACATTTGAACAGGCAATATTATGATTGTTCATTGACATTTACCGTAGTAGCTAGGTTTAGCATATTTCCAGTATTGTGTCTGGCCAGTTCATTACATCATCTTTCGCTATACTACGGTATAAGCCATCGATGGACAAATAGTGTTCATAGGCTAGGTCCAGGCCTATTTTCGCATCAGTGTACAACCATATTTTTAATTTAACATTAGGCTAGTTTAGTAAGACACGATAGCCAACAAACCTAATTAAGGCCATATGTCTTTTTCTTCCCTTCCTCTTGAGGTTCTTGATGAAATACTTTTATTCTTGAGCCTAGGCCCTACAGACATTGTTAAAGCAAGCCGTACATGCCTTACTTCGCGTTTAATTAAATCATGGAAAACCGTTTGCGAGAAGAGGTATAATTAATAGTCCTAGCCTACTGTACCTTACGGAGCTCGAATATGTTCATAGACCAACATACAATTAGGCTTAGGGCTTATGTGTGGCCACATGCGCTCCCAGCGTCCTGAAATTGTATCAATAGTTGAACACCACTTAACAATGAAGCACATGTGTCCTACTAGGCCCAGAATTTCCTGTATTATTGTCATCATATTTATCTGCTACTTTTACTAGCTTAGGCCAACACAGAGAAGTCCTGGACATATTCTGCCTTTATCAGGTAAGGGTGTACATACTGCTCTACTTGGGTCTCACTAGCGTACTTTGCAAAAAACACCATGGGGAAAAGAGTACAGTGATTCACTATTAAAGCCATTTTGTCAGTTGCTATATATCTCGATCAACAGCAAGCAACCCATCAACTGCCTGCTTTGTTGTAATTTATTGAAGGACAGAATTTCTTTTTGGTGCACCTTTCGCCATTACGCCTGATGTTTTACATGTACGTTTGGCATTTTTTAAGAACAGTAAATGAAGCAAACTAAACAATTGATATGCTGCCTTTAATGGAATCCTACAGATACACATTTTCACACTACCGCACTCTGTCGAGGGGCAGGTTTGAACCGGTAAAGGTTTACAAGAGATAAAGAGTACATGTGCATACTAAAGAAACACGGAGAGTACTAACAGATAAAGGCATAGCTATCCCCATGGCCCGACCTTGATCTCCTTGCCCCTGAATGTATCCTTCGTTTTGATGTCATGTTAGTGGCCACACTAGTTCACACTTCTGACTGATGAAATCCTTCGAAACACTGAGTTCCATTTAAATTAAGTCAAGTGTGTAGAGCTTGCGGTGTTAAACATATAATACACAGCTATATACAGAAGAAGAGTAGTGAGCTAATGGCAGTGTTATTACCATCATGGTCCGTAATTGGAACTGATGAATACTAGGATTTATTTGTAAAACTTATTTTATATGTGATATGTTTAAAGTACATTTCACCATTTAAACACATTTTTTTACATGTCAGTCAATCCTATACAACATAAATACGGTAACCATATAGGCTTTTAATTTCTGACCCTAGATTCTAGACATCGAAGGAAAGTAAACTTCTACCAAAGAGAAGAGCGTACCCTTTACATGTAAAATGCAGAAACAATGTCTGCTGCTCACATATAGCCTCCTGCACGCAGCTGTGATTAGTTTAGTGGCATCCAGGGCATTTAAAATGTTACATACTGTAATCTGCATGCCTTAGCTGATAATGAACACCAACCTAAAGGCTATGATATGAAATAACTTTAATCAACTGTGGCGTTTCATTATAAACGTAATTATAGCAGTCCTGACAGTCTCAATCATCTTCTTTCCAGAGTAATGTATCCTAAACAATCACTCAATCACAGTGAGGTAGACTTCTACCACATTTGGTACTCTAAAAGTAGATTATTGAGCAAATGGTAATTGTATTAAATTAACTTTTCTGCAGAACACAATGTGACAGTTGAACAGATAGGATCATAATCCTTTGAAGATTTCTACACTAAAAGGAAGAAATGAAGATAGTGTATAAGACTTCTATTGCCAGGCAGCACTTAGATGACTGGGCCTGGGGGAAGGTTAGGGATACTGACAATCTTACTGTCGAAGGTCATTGATTATTCCTACACTACCTTCCACATTTAAAAACAAATCCATCACTTTCAAACTGATAACTTGCCCAGTGTCATTCACCCAGACATTACCATGGCAGTTATTACAATATTCCATTTGTGCAGAACTCTTTTAATTCCTATTAAAGTTTCAACTTTGTGTATTGTAAGGGGTTTGCTTCTAATGTTTACCTGTGGGAAATGTTTTTTAATACTTAACAACTCAGTACAGCAGTCATTGTCTCTTCAGGATGCATTTTGATTAAATATTTTACGTCACATTTTCTTTTCAATTTTTTAGTTCTTCACTATTATGGCCAAACCCTTGGACTCTGGCAAATGCGATTGAATACTATGGGGGTCTTCTTTCAGTGAAGGTATGATTAAGCCAGCAGAATATATTCTGTGTTCAAAATGAATTTTTCTTCTGTGATTAAAGATATGAAACTATGCAGAGGCAATGTTGTTAATATAGGAGCAAAAAAATCTGTCTAAACAGCACATTGTACTTGTCTACTATAGAAAGTCTCTCATTGGTGATGTCAATCATGTTGCATTATGGTTTATATTATGGTTGAGGAGGCATGTGGTCGAGTGGTTAAGGCAGTGGACTTGTGTTCTAAGGATTGCAGGTTCGAGTCCTGGCCAGATCATTGCGTTGTGTTCTTGGGCAAGGCACGTTATCTCCATTGCCTCTCTTCACCCAGGAGTACAAATGTGGACCTGCGAGGTAACTTGTAATTACAGTTGCGTTCGCCGGTTTGTGGCTGCATCCCATGGGAAGTCCCCCTGGGACACGTGGTTGTAGTGCACTGTGGTGCCCCAGGAGAGAATGATTTAATTGTGCACACTTTGTTGTGTGGGTGTGACAAGTTACCATTGACCAGGGGTTAAGTTGTAAAGTCGTGTGAGGAGGCCTTAGCCTCATACAAGACTAAACCTTTAACTTTCTTCGCCAGGAGTGTTAAGTTGACAGATATGGCATGTTATAACTGGCCACTTTATTATTATCATCATTATTACACAATTAGGGTAATCTGGTTCTAAGAGGAATTTTACCATACATACTGTAGTGAATATAAGAATATTAGAGTAGAAAGGAGAAGGGAAACTGGCAGGCAAGAAACTTTACTGAAAGGCTGAGCTAAGTTGTGCCTAATCTTATGTAATTTTATGCCAATTGAGTAAGCCTGTTGATTGTGTCAGTTGGGACTGTTTTTCATTAGCAATCTGAATTATATTAGAACTCTCGTTTACTGCACCAGCTTGCATGTTTATTGTTGCTTTAAAATGATGTCAGACATTGTACCACAATGCTATAGCTAATAACTGCAAAATTTCAGCCAATCAGATTTTTTTCTTTAAATATCACTTAGGTGGTTAATGGTGAAATTATTGCAACACAGTTACTGCCTCCTATTGATCCAGAAGTATGGATGCCATTCAAAAGGAAAGACCTCTTCAAAATTTCAGTCGATTCAGAAGGAAAGACAGTGGTAAATTGTCTGCAAGGTTCAGGAAGACCTCATAAGATTGAAATAATGAAGGTCAGTTCTACACAAATATGTAAAAACCTGCATTAAAAGAAAACATTTATTCACATGGTCAAGCTTTGTTGATGAAAATCAGTATTCTTTACATTACAAAAAATATTTCCTTTGAATTTTCACTAGTTGGTTTTATGATGAATATCTGAAAAACTTACACACACTTTGGATGGCAATCCATCTAGTGTAGCTTAGTATTGTAGAATCATACAATGCACAATGCATGGTGTCTGATAGTCATTCTTACCAAAATTTTTCCCCTCAGATATGAATAAACTGGACATCTGCTTCTTGTTTGTGTTGGTTATAGAGCTGCACTTTCAGAGTTGTTACAAAAACTGATTGTGTTTGATCAGTAGCTTTAAGATCATCAGGCTCTTCGTAAAGATTGCTGTGGTAGGCAGTATATAACCATGGCCATACCCAGACATAAATGGGATTGTATGAAATTTGAATATGGATGGTTTCTTGAACAGTATATGGTCCAGTAGTTCATGTTCCCACACAGTGATATATTTACTATTGTGTATTGTCAACTCTTTCTAACTATACCTTATTTCTTTTAACAAGCAGGGCAACTCGTCAAACCAATTTTCTGTGCAATGTAAACAACCCGAAAAGCACAGCAAGTCCAAGAATAGAGAAGAGGTAATGAAAACAGCTTTTCTTTAAATTGGTTGACAGTCATGTATGCATATCTAAGTGTTTTGTATGTATAGACAAATAATTGAAAATTTGGTAAACTAAGTATTTTCTAGCCAAGTATTGACACAAAGTATTCAACCTCTTTTTCAACTTTTGCATATTTTCAGAAATTTGCCAGTTGGATCCGTGATGAAGTTGGAATACCACTTGAACATGGTGTTCAAGGCTACCAAATGGAACTGTTAAAAATTAAGTACCTCAGCATCCAGCAATATGATAAGATAGTAATTGTGCAATATTAATTGCTTAAATATTATTTCAACTGTGTAACCTCATAAGCATACAGGGATTTATTTTCTAACTTCTTTCAGTATTTTAAGATTGCATCTGTTTTCTTAGTTAGATCTAATGAGACAAACATGACACTCTCCAATAATGATGGTTTCATTGCCCATTCATTGTTTGGAGTCAGTTGAGTTCATATATCATTTTGGAGCTTTTTTCCCCTTCAAATTACTCCTACCAGGGGTAAATGTAGTTGGAATATTTGATATGATAAAAGTACAGTATATCAAGGGTCAGTCAGGTTGTTCAGACATGAATAGCTGCTATTCTGGCTCAGGTTTTGAAAGCTCCAGGTTATATCTTCCAGAATTGATAACAGCATTTTGAAGCATTTTGGAAATATTGTAACTGAAAATATTTAATGCTATACTTCAAATTTATCTTTGGAAGTCAAACTTTGATCAGGTAATTATATTATTGACAGTTGCATGGTTTTGCTTAATATGAATTGGTAATATGGTCATGTAACTTATAATGCACAAAAACATAGATTCTGTTTCTGTAGTCAAAATATGCTATAAAAGTAAACGGTAGAATCCCTTTAACTTCATATCTTGCAGGGATTGTTTAAATGTCTGATTCAATTCTTCCTGACGATATGAAATCCTTATGGAATTCATATTTCAGTCCTAACAGCTGAAAGGTCAGGAAAATGCACATTGGTCATTGGCAAATATCTTCATTGGTCAGGGTAAACAGAGACTGAAGTAGAAAGCATTTGTTGGACTATGTGAATCTTTGGTTTTTTCATATGTTAAGGAGAAGTAACTTCTTTTCATCTCTGTTTTAATATACGTTGCAGATCTAGT
>JAIPMN010117614.1:0-11006 GCA_020650975.1 Apostichopus californicus | reverse complement strand
AAACCCAATCAGGTGGATTTAACGAGTACCTGTTTAGGGTATTATACAAATACTGACGGAAGTATACCGTAAATTACCAGGCCCATTAGGTACACCATCAAGTCGATAACCGGGCTTTCACAAAAGCGGGGTGTGTTCAGGGATGCTTGATTTACCATTATCACTGTTTTACAGGGGAAATTATCACCAATGTAACCGAATAACCCAAAATAAAAGCTGCTTTTCTGAGGTTTTTAGGTTAAACTGATGGCCATCTTATAGTTAACTCGACGCATACAGATGAAAATAATACTATACTACGCATATCATATATCGTATACGATGAACGATTGTGTAAAACTGAGCATGCTTTAAGCGACCAATTTAAGTAACGCTCTCTAAAAATCGGCCCTGCTCTCTGCTGCAATTGCCAGATTATGTGAAACAATTGCGGACATGCCATTTCTGCTACTAAAGTTTCACACATGTGAAACGAAAGTTGTTAGTTTTCGACATTTTAATGGTGTAATCGTGGAAAATTGCACTATATCAAGAATTGTTAGCGTATTTTCTTTTCTTTCATGATACCCTTTCAGTGTATTGTGCTCCGATCCTTACTAAGTGTAAACGCGGTTAGTCGATCTAAGGTTTGGTATTGCTTCACATGTATATATATATATATGAAGTTACTAGAGGGGATAAAATAGGAAGAGAAATTATTGGAGGGCAGAAAACTTGGAACCAATATATAAATTCGAGCTTATTAGCTGAATGGTAGAAAGAAATTCAAATGTATCCTGCCTTCATCTGATACTATTATTTTCTTTCTCACTAAAACTAAAGTAATTAATCAATAAGGTTTATCTTGAATAGAAAAATACTTACAATTTCGTTCTTTTCTTCATTGTTCAATTCTTGAACGAAGTCGTTGATAGAAATCTTGATGGAAAAGTGAGTGAACAAAAAAGGCACGGATAAGAAGAATAGATTATCATATTTATTGCATTGTTAGTTTATTATTTTCATTAAAATACGTAATTATTTTATATTTAGGCAATGTATCTCACTTTACCGACGCAATTCTTGATGAATTAAAACCGACAAACCTTCCCGTTCTTTAACAAATCAAACAGTTCATTCCAATAATCGTTGACGTTGATCTGAAAGAGAGAGATAGAAATACACAAGAAGAGTTTTAACGAAAAGTTGAAGTAGAAACCAATCAGCAGAGAAACCAATCAGCTTAACAATACACACGTAGAAATTTTAAATAGTGACAAACAACTCCTGTGAAACAAAGATATGGACTACTTTTCATTGTCACAGAGGATAACTCTTCATCTTTTCGGCAGACAATAGTTGTTATTATTTTTTCACTAATCAGTGTTGCTATCATGAATGACACAAGGGTTGTGATTCAGGAGCGATGAAACTACAGAGGTTCCAACAAAAGTCATAAAAATACACGTTTTTCCACCTGGCGCTCAATTGACATCGAATATGCTTTACATACTTTCTGTTTCTGCAGAAAAGCATGGTAGACCTCCATCAGAACTTCTCGTGAAATCTGAAGAAATAAATTACGCATTATGAGCAAATCTGAACATAACGATTTATTTTAGGTAATACTAATACACATTTTGTTCCTTCGTGTGTGTCCACAGTATTCGTCAACATTTTATATGCAAAGGGCAAATAACTACCACATATGAACAATTCTGAATATAGCTTATAGATATTTTGCTGTACCCTGAAAATAGTTTTAATTGAAGTAAAAAATTATAACATAAAACTTCACAATGAATATCACAGTTTGTAACGTGGTATGAAATACTATATTGGAATTAGACCAATTTGGATATGAGTAACCTATGAGTAAAATAAGCGACATACGCCACACATGACAAATAACATATCATTTAAATTTGGAATGGTTAGCTCATATTGCTCAATTGCCTAATTGCAGCACAACAACTTACTTTTTTGTCCACAAACTTGGTCTGTAGTTGCCCAAAGACAGTGCTTTGATCAATCTGTTTGTGCAAAGGACATGATTAGTGCAAAACCTGAGTCAAATATAGTTTATAAGAAATGTTTATAAAATGGAGCGAATAAAATCGAAAAGGTTGAGAAATTGAACGAAACATAAGGGAAGTGAGTAATATGAAAGTAGATTCGGGATTCGAGACTCTTTGAGGGCTATTTCTATTACACATCATTCTTTAAATTTCCTATGTCGAATACGACGCAGCTATACATATGTTCAGTAGCATGTCGAACTACAAATGACTATTGCATGAACCGGACTTTCAAAAACTGTCGGACAATTTAAAAACATGGATTTTCGTTTGTAATAAAATATTTTGAAAACCCTTATTATAATTTATACATTTATCTTAAGTCATTTTCCCGACACTGGTACAGCGTTTGAGAAACTACAGAAATGTCGTCGATATTCAATAATTTTTTTTACAGTATTAGGAAAAACATAGTCTGAGATGATACTCACCAAGTCTTTCAGGAAACAGTTTTGTAGTTCGGCGATGAAGCCTTGGATATCCACCTGCAAAAGTTCAGGGAAACAAATAGTAAATATATAATAGTAAAACAAAGTATTTGCAAATGTTGCGTTAAAGTCAGATACACATGGAAAGACTTATGATATATTGCTAATGGATACATAACTGTGGGTTCCGGATAGCAAACTCTGTGACCGTAATACTAAGGGATGTATGTGTTGTATTCCAAACATGTATGTGTTGTATTCCAAACATTATGTATGTGTTGTATTCCAAACATTATACCCGCACGACGCAGTCATTTAGAAACGATAGGTTGGTGTCATTACTGCAATATTTAGTGGAGTGAAGTGTTAGCTCAGTGGTTAAAGCCGGTTCCTTTCAATCATAAGGTCCCGGGTTCGAGCCACTCCAAGATTAATGTATGTCGTCCAGTTACAGAGTTGTTGAAAATTGACAATTCATAATTATGGACGTTAAATATGAATCTAAGAGACTGACTTCGGTCAGCTTGCGAGTTCTTGCTTGCAGGAGGATCTAAAATACATACATCCATCCATACATACATACATACATACATACACACAATTAAGGTAAGAAGTTTACGTAAATAGCTATGTTCGCTCGTCTCTCATCACTGAAAGGAAGGCAGGTAATTAAGGTGATGCATAAACTCGGCAGAAATCTTTATTTCTAAATATAAACACTTAAGCCTAAAATTAGCAAATGGACCCATGTTCAAATGATTATAAACATCTAAAGATTTAATTGAATATCCACGATTCATTTTATCATTCAATTATTTGATTTTACTGAATCATTTTGCTATTACAATAACCATGAAAATTCCATAATCACTTCCAAAAGTTTCCTTTGCATTAACAAACATAATATAAAAGTATATTATGTCACGTTATTTGATGACACAAAATATATTCAAATTTAGCAGTATGTAGCAGTCTGTCACATGATCTAAAATAAGCAAACAACATTTTGACGAACGCAAACGTATATACCAAAAATAATCATACCAGTCCCTGTCCTTTTGAAAACAACGAACACAGTTCACAGGGGTACACAGTGGTCAGATTATGATCATAATGGCTTTTCACAAGTGAATGGCTACCTTTAATTACATTGTATTACATTATATAGAAAAACGCACTCATTACCTTACTACTTGTTAGGAGCTGGTTAAGCTTTTCACAAAAATAGGCTGGAGATATCTGCAAAAGTTCGGACAATAGTTTTCTTTGTAAGGCACTTTGATGAAATGTAACAACAATTAAACGGTAATTTTAATTGATGACATGTTAACATTACTGTTATAATTTAACAAAATAAATATATATTGTTTGATGCGTTTGTAAGATAAAATAACCAAGGTGGTAAGTAGTCAGGTAACACTAAAACTGAAATATGAGTTCCTTTAGTCATGCCCTATGGTTTTACAAATTTCCAATGCATGATTTACGCCTTTAAACGTGGAACACTATTGAATTTACTTACGGACTTGTGATGTAGACAATTTTCCAATTCTGCGAAGTAGCCATGGATATCAATCTGTTGAAATGGAACACAGAACATGTTAACATTACTTCCAAGTATTAGACAAATGAATAACATTAAAAACATGATAGAATGATTTAAAGCATTTGTATGAGAGGTTAACCTCTTACCTTTTCTGTTTCCAAGAGTGAGTCGATTTGTGCTACTAAAGTCGTTTCAGGAATCTGTGTGGACATGTATATTTAGCTTTGGATAAATCATTGTGTCTGCATTCATATCAAACATTTCATTTGATCAATAGATGTAAAACGGCATAATTATGTTTCTTTGGTCTTACATTACGTTGTCTCTGTCAGCCCTAACCCAACCCACCCCACACCCACAAAAATGGTATATAAGAACAGACGTGAAAATGTATTCTAGAGGAAAAGAACAATCTATTTATCAGAAAAGACTGCCGTTTTACAACAAACATTCTGCATGCCATTACAGCTGATATTGGTTAGTTTATACTCTGTCCGTCTGCCGCGTGTAGGACAATTTTATATGAGTAAGCTCATGTGCATTTGCTAGATGGATATTCAAAGTTCAATGAAACAGCAAAATATATATGACGATGTGTCTTGCCGAAATATGTTAACATATTCTCATTATGTTCTGCTCCAAAAATGGTTTAACTCCAGTAACACGATACACAAGTATGAGCAAATACAAATACTAATACAATTGTTCAGTAAAGCAACGTTATGTCTATTAAATGATGTGTAGCTTACCACACTTTGTTTTAAGCAAACCCATAATTCCTCGATGTACTCTTGTGTGGTAATCTGTGTGTAGATACAGAACAGGGAACATTTGATTCTTCATTTTCAATCTGTTGAAAAATTGATGGGTGATGAATTTATTGAAACTTTGAAAAGTGTCTTATTACCTTTGCTGTTGAAGAGTTCACTTACCACGCTTTTGCTGCATAGATTCTGTAGCCTCTTCAAAAAGGCAGGTTCATCCATCTACACGAATGAGATGAAAATGATAACATGTGTAAGTCGAATTACAAAGGACTAGCCACCGTATATAACACAGCTGTAAACTGGAAGCCTGACTGACTGACAGACAGACTAACTGATTCACTCACTGACTCCTCATTGTCTGACTGACTCACTCACTGATTGACTACCTCGCTGGTTGAATCACTCCCTCACTGAGTGACTCGTCACTGACTGACCTACTCACTGACTGAGCACAACTCTGAATGACTCACTGACTAACCGACAGACCGGCCGTCGGTGGTGAGCCTTGAGTGCCACAAGTCCTGAAATCGACATAAGACGAATTACTTGACATATGTCAGTTTCTTGTGCACCAATTTGACAAATTCATAATACGTCATTGGAAAATGATGTTACCAGGCATTTCAAAGCGCTTTTGATTAGAAGAAACTGTTACATGTGTAAAAGTTCAGTTAAGGTATGCTAGTTTCTCGCAATCTCCTTTGATGACTTTGTCACATTTCAACACGTTACTGTCGTGATTGACAAACAAAATATGTGAAAGAAATCGTCATGTGTTGAATTAAATACTCCAATGAGAATGTGAGAAACTGTAAGATGCCACTTTAATTCAACGAATGTCAATTTCTTGAATGTATGAGTTTCGCCAATGTAGAGCATCAACAATTAACACACACAAATACCCACATAAACA
Source organism: Apostichopus californicus (assembly GCA_020650975.1). Taxonomy (NCBI): domain Eukaryota; kingdom Metazoa; phylum Echinodermata; class Holothuroidea; order Aspidochirotida; family Stichopodidae; genus Apostichopus; species Apostichopus californicus. The sequence goes on along the minus strand of JAIPMN010117614.1, from coordinate 5,295 downwards.
TATCTACCCTATCGCTCATTGACGCAGTCGCATTTATATCCTATATGTCTATTAATACTCACAAACTCTTGCTGCAGAATATCGCGTAATGTTGACACCAGAAACTCTTTTTGTATCTGGAAATGTAAAATATTCAAACTATCATGCTGTGGCGGTGGCATGTGTAAAGCATGTACGATTGCATCCAATCGTAAGAAAACAAACTGATAGTGTATAAATACCTTCTATAACAATAACTTAAATCATCGCAATTTTACTAACAATCATAAAAACACCAGCTTAAGAATTTACTACAAGATCTTTCAATTCATGACAATTTCTGACAATATTATGAAAACATTTAAATGGAACGGTCTCGTCATCATGTCACTCTCATTAAAAACACACACACATCCAGAAGTGAAGAACATAAGTACCAGGTTGGTTTAATCATAAAATATCAATGTACTTTTTGTTTCGGACATGGACCAAATAGTAAATATGTTCAATAATAGACACATTTATGGTCAGAAAGTTTCATCAGGTGATAAAGTATGATGTACGTAGTGCCTTGAATTTAACGTGCCGAGTCTACTAGCTAAAGGGAAATCTCACCAATGTGTTTTCCAAACACGTTTCCAGTGTATCCAAATAGTCGCCGGCGTTAATCTGTAAACAAGTAAATGCTATTGTTGTTAAAGTGAACAGACATTACTCAATCAGAATAAGCAATCAAAATACACCTTTATTTAATATCTATACCTTGAAGTACAAGGTAACATAAACATTTCAACAACAATAATACAAAAATATATATACCAAATGATCCGACACGAGTCCGTCCATTTCCTTGCAAAACATGTCCATTGATATCTGTAAAAAGATAAATCCAGATCAACACTTATAAAAGACATGAAAAAAGCCAATGTGTTTATACATTGCTTCTATTTGTTACACAAAGAACGTGTGACAATATGCAGTTTTAAAAGTAGTCAGTAAAATATACGAACCAGGTTTGTTTTGACGCAGTAACGATATTCTTCGATTAAGTCATTCTTCGAAAGCTGTAAGAAAACGCCATAGATCTAACTTAATCAAATCGTATGTGTATGAATCTTTACAGTCCGCTAGTGATAAGAATTTGTTTTTATCCAGAGTTATTAATATATGAACTTACAGTAACGAAGATATTGGTTGTGTTTGGCTCTTAACATCAGCGTGGTTGCAAAACTGATTTAGGAAAAAAACATGCTCTTTTATAATTGATAATTAAGCACAACAACTAGTAAGTTTTTGTGATTTGTACCTTTTTGTTGCTTAGAAGATATTTCAACTGGTCGAAGAATCCTTTTTTCGTTATCTGTAAAAACAAAACAAAAACAAAAAAACTCAGAAGTGTTGTCGGGTGCCGATTGGGAATATCATTGTATATACTCAGACGTATTGTCGAATCATCTCCGTGCTCGGCCATTATTTCCCCTCTAACAGCCATGTAGTTGTATGCTTTCTTCACTGTGCTTTATTGTAAAAATAAGTTGAAAAATGTCTATATTATTTGGTTCACATGGCAAAATTCATGACATTAAATCACGCTTTAGTGATATCGACTGAAACTGAATGTTTTGGTGTAATTGTATTTTTATGTAATGTGGATCTTATTGGAATCTGAAGCCAACTTACCAAACTTGCTTTGACTAATTTATGAAAAGAATCCATAAGCTTCTCTCGTGACATCTGTTGAAAAATAATTTGTATGAAAGAGATTTGTGTTATTTGGGAAGTTCGAAAAAAGAAAATATAATCAACAATATGATGGAGAGGAATATATGTATTTTTTCCGAAAGGAATAAAACCACAAAAGACAATGATAAGTAAAGAAATAGTTTAGATATCGGTAGAATTTTCTAGAAAAGATGTAGTTCATTTCTTGTTCTAGATTGAGTTCTTAGATTCACAGATTTGATAGTTCGTTTTCTGTTTTTTTTTGTCTTATTGTTATACGCTTTTATCCATTTAATAGTCTACCAGTTTGTATCACTGGTATCATTAGTTAACTACTTTGTAGCAAGCAAAATAGTGAATTGCTCACACATAAAGAATACATGTGATCACATCTCTTCAATTACATGAAAAATATAGTTTTTCCTTACAAACATCTAAAGATAAAAATCTTTGTCATTTTTTTTGGGTTTTGTCATTGCAGATTTATTTGAACCAAGGTTTGTAACGAAATATTCAACTGGATTTACTGATTATGATTTTGATTGTATATTTCACCTGTTTAGATGTGAAAAGTAAGGTTAGTTCTCCCAGGAAGGCATTCTCTTGTATCTGAAAAATTATCGAATAGATCAAGTATGTTTTATTCGGAATGTATATTTTTGATCGGATGGTAAAGCATTTTCAGCCAGTCTTGTTTCGAAATATCAGGAAAGAAGAACTTCATTTGACAAATAAAATGGAAATAAAAAGCAGCTGATTGTGTGTCCGATATTGAATAGAAAATGCACAGTTAAAACTAAATACTAGTGTGCCCATGGCACGTCATACAATAGTTGTTACCACTTACCAGTTTGTGTTTGAAACAGTTTTGCAATTGGTCAAGCAGATTTCCAAGCTGAAGCTACATAAAGAGAAACAGAATAGTTGATATTAGCAAATGCGTCATAAACATCTCAAAGATTTAAACTGTTTGCTAACTTTCTATACTTACAAGACTTTTCTCCAATAAATTATTCAGCTTTTTACAAAACTGTTCTTCGGAAATCTGTCGGAGGCAAAACAAAAGACTAACTTAAGCATTGATGAAAGTAAGACCACATGTCTCCTCAGTCGTCGATATCCTCTCCGATAATATATTATGAGAGGGATTGCTTCCATGGCAATAAAGTATATCCTGTAGCTAGAATTATGAGGACATATGCTAATGCTTTAGTGTTCGTGTGTTTTCACGATATTCTGAGTTGAATTTTAATCTGGCTAACAATCATCAAGATGGTTTTTTTATGGGACGTTTCAAGCTTAGATGCTGTTATTCTGCCATTTCTTGAACAAATGTCCGACTTTTGATGATTAGTTACATGGGAAAACGAGTATTTAACAGTATCATAATATGAAGAACAAACAATCACCAATTTCTCTTTCACACATTTTTCCAGCTCGCCAGTAAACTCTTCAATTGTGTACTGTGGGGAAACAGACGCATATAATAATTTGTTATTCAAGTATATTTTCTTTTGTTGTATTAAAAAATTACCATAAAAAGAAATTTTAGTCAACTTCAAAGTTAAAATACGCATTAATACTGTCGGAATAACACATTTTTACCTTCTTTCCACCATGTAATTTGTCCAATTGAGTGAAGAATGTTGCTTCAGATATCTGCAATAAATATAAGAACAGCGCAAATTTCGGAAAGTATTATAGAGCCAAAATTGGAAAAACGGATCACTAAAATTAGATTAAAGAAGTAAACTGCTGATACAGGCACATAAAATGAGTAACAAAACCACAGGCATCGTATTAACACTAACTTCAGTGGCGCAGAAATGTCATAACTAAATCTTAAAGATGCAAACCTTCTCAAACAGGGCAAAGAGTAAGGTCTATTCTTATTTCTAGTGGGTGTATTTGTATATATTTTGCTGCAGCATCTTCATCAAGAAGTTGAGAAAAACTTACGATGTCAGTAAAAAAACACCTACCGATTTCTCTTTCAAACAGTTCTTCAACTCATTGATGAACTCGTCTCTTGTGATCTAGTGCCAAAATGCATACACTATATGAATATGCATATATACTGAAGAACGGAGCAATGTGCAAAAAAAAAAAAAAAAAATTATAATAAAAGAGTAATATGAACCCTCGGAAGATTGTCATATCAGCAAGTGAACACATTAAACATAATTTTATTAAAACTTAATAAACTAACGCGACAAGCAATTTTTGATTTATATTAACATTTAATAAAATAAGCAATAATTTATTTTGATATTATGTATGGTAACACCATTAAAGTCACATGGTTATCTTGCTGCTGTATACCTTGCCTGTCTTGAAGAGGTCGTTTAATCTTGTCAGGAAAACACCCTCATTGACCTATAAAGATATTACAAAGAGTAAGGTGTTGTTTAATAGCGTAAGTTAGACCCGTTAGAGGGTCTACCACAATGTATATTGTCTATTGCAACAACATCAAAACTTTATATTATAAAGGTGAATAAAGTTAAAGCATTAATACATGTATTTCGTCTACACTGAGCTATCCAATCCTTAGTTGGTGGCGATCTGGGCTTGTAACCCAGTGGTCACTGGTTCAAATCGCATTCTAGCCATTGACTTCTTTGCTCTCTTCCTCTGTTTTTAATTTTCCCGTCAGTTTATCGTCTGTTCATTTAATTGTATGTCTTTTATTTTGTTAGCTTTAACGTCACGGTACTCACCGACTTATCTCGTAGGCAATCCCGTAGCGTCGATATTATGAATTTGTCGTCGATCTATAATGTAAATTTGCTATCAACCATTAGTAATGCCACGAAAATTATACTTTAACTGAACTATCATTTTCTTAGAGAGTTCACCACTATGGTTTTTTAAACTTTCACGTGAGTAATTATTTCTAAAGGAAATGATAATAATCGCAGCTTAAAATTCCTTACAACGAAACTCAAGTTTTATTATTGGCAGATAATTTCATACGATGTTACTATTCTGTCTTAATTACAGTAAGCCTTACTAAATTCCTTTCCAAGGCAAGTTTTAGTGTGTCCAAGTAGTCCCCAGTTTCAATCTGTAAGAAAATATGTAGTATAGTTTAAAAAAAAAAACAACATGTTTTTCAAGGAACGTTCAGATATGACATTTCGTATGATCTGAATGTATTGATGACATTTCATATTTTGTTCATGCTTACAATACCCTTTCTTCATTGATATAATGTGATTGGAAAGAGGTATACCTTTTTATCTTTCAGTAGCATGCGTAGTTGCTCACAAAAAACATTCAGAGATATCTACAAATTTGAATGAAAATACGGAAATTAGAAAGATTAAGTCAAAATTGGATCTGGCAATAAAAAGTTAATGATAGATAAGTAAAGGAAAACAGAGCACAAAAAGTATTAGCTACAAACATTATGGCAAAATGAAAGATTTGCCTCTTAGCGACTTCGAAAACTATTGACAAATAATTACTATTGTAAAAAACAATGCGATAAATGTTGCAAGGATTGAGATCTCACCAGCTTTGCTGCTAGGCATGTCAGATACTCTTCCATCAGTTCATGTTTGGCAAGCTAATAGGAAGAAACAAAAAGCA
>JAIPMN010117595.1:0-26552 GCA_020650975.1 Apostichopus californicus | reverse complement strand
TCCAAACAGATTTGTATTGATTATAAATAGTTTAGCCTCAGCAAAAGACATGTAAAAGGTAGATGTTCTGCTTAGTATAAAGTATGTTGTAGATTTCCAAATTAATGATGTAATTCCTACTTGCGTATCAACAAAATGGGACAGAATGTACCTTACGAATAGAGGGGCTATCAGAATGAAATATAATGATACGATAACGCTGGACACACAACGTTTGTTTAGAAATATCTAAGTTTCAAAAAAATAAAGTTGAATAGAGTCGATACCTCACCAATCGTACTATTCTGTACAAACACTCAAGGTAACAAATCAGCGCAGGTAGACAGTTGTTTTATTTTTGATGTAGAAAAAAAGAAGTACAGGTATTTTTTAAGCTGAAGTGAATGGAAGACTGAGTTCCAAATTATCAATCATTAAAAAAAATCATACAAGTAAAAAAAATCATTCAATTTTACTGTGAAGAAATTAATTTGATTTTATAAATATTTTTTGGAGATTTACTCGAAAACCTTTCAAGGTTAAAAGCAGCAACAAAGCAATGACGAAAATATATTTTCTTCGAAGTTCTGCCATCGATCCAAAATGATAAAAAGTAATTTGCACGAAATAAAGGAGAGACTTGCTGACCTTCTGAGACAGTGACAGAAATAATGAAAGTGAAATCGTTACCCAAGGAGAGACCTTCATACGTACGGATGTCCATTGAAACCATGTAATTTAACAGCTGGTCACATTTAAGATCCACAGTTTATGTTATGCAATATAGTGTGTCCAGTATCGACATCTGTTAAATTATGTAAGTGTCATTACTTTACAGGATAAATATGTGCTTAATTTTACTTAGAAGCACTTTTATCTTGAATTGTTATTTATAATGGAAGAACCTCGCAATTCAAGCACAAGGAAAGGATAAGAATTGTTGTTTACATCTCACACAATGAATGACTATGTATCTGTATTGAACCATTACTGAATTAAATGAATATAGTCTCATCGTCTTGAGTGTGCCACATATGTTTAGGAGTTAAATACATAATAGGTCGAGAAAGTAAGGTGAATGATATGCACTAAGAACTGTGTTTGTTCGTCGTTTAAACCTTTCTTCTGATATTGGATATCATGTATGCAAAGAACGATACAGCGTTTTTAAATACTTTAACACCAAATCGCTCGGAATCGTGAACTATCAATATCAAACAGCACCTTTCGGGTATTAGACGTATCACAGGAATAGTAATTTCTGCTGTCCTATCAAGGAAATATAGTAATTATATTTTACGATGTTGATTTGTTTTAATTACTGGGGAATTACAAATTTACAATAATTTGGTTAAACAACAACAATACAATTGTTTTTCAGATATTCATGGCATGTACAGTAACTACTGTTCATGCCATGTAACACATGTTTTGAACACAAAGTAGTAATTACTGATAGATACACGGTTGTTGGACATAACAGTAGTTGATGTGCAAACCATTGGGTGCGAGTTCTTTAATACGCGATTAAAAAACGAAGTCGTATCTAGTCGTTTTATATATAAGTAGGCCTATGGGTATACCGAAACATGGCCTTTCTTCGTTCTCGGCATGAAAAATTGACGTAATTTAAAGAGATTTGTGATCTGGAATCAAACGGTATAGTACCTGGAGTGTAAGCTCAGTGTTAGCTCAGTGGTTAACGCCGGTGTCTTGCAATCATAAGGTCCCCGGTTCGAGGCACTCCCAGATTAATGTATGTCGTCCAGTTACAGAGTTGTTAACAATTAACAATTCATAATCATGGACGTTAAATATGAATGTAAGAGACTGACTTCGGTCAGCTTGCGGCTTTGATAAGCCAATGAGGCTTCTTCGCGAGTCCCTGCTTGCAGGAGGATCTAATACACATACTTATACTTACTTATAACTCCTCTGGTTCGCTGTTCATGTCCCACAACCGTGCATCATTACATACTATTTTTTGTTCGTAACACGTAACGTGTGGTGCAGGTGGCACCAGTAGTTACTGCACTAGTTATGAGTATCGGCTGGTTTTCCAAATTTTGTACAATATTACGCATGCAATAAACTGTTCAAACGATACAATTCGGTAAAAAGGAAAATATGTGACTGTCACAAGTAAAGGAGTAGTCCCCCACCTGGACACGTCTCAATCTGCTTAATGTTCGACACCCGTAAAGAATGACATAAATAAATGACAGACTACCAAGAATTTTACGAAATGAAACATGTAATTTATTTAAAACTCGTCTTGACCAATGACTTTTTGGTCTCGACAAAAGAAACAAACATGTACCCAACACGAAAAATACACACTTCGGTTAGCATAAGCTAACCCAACCAACCCTTCTAAATAAATCTACTAAGGATCTGTCCTATCGCTATACTTCTTCTCTATCGCTCAAGACTTCTTCCCTATCGCTTAAGGCTTCTTCCTTATCGTTTAAGGCTTCTTCCGGCTATATAGTACCCTGCAGGTAAGCTCGAGACGGAACGGCGAGCCCCTCACACCAGCGTAGCCGCCGGGCCCCAACACTGCAACCCTATATGACAAAAGTACAACAAAACTGCTCTCAGGCATACGCCAAATGGCAAACATATGGCTATACATATATATACCAACGAATATTGTCAAACTATGACGTCAATATAGCCCCTATCTGACGTAAAGTCAGCAAGCAACACATAACCAAAATGGTGTCACTATTTACCAAATAATACCAAGAACCTCCGGGCCAACCCTTACCATGAAACAAATAATAGCTACTCAATACTACTGTATACATGATAATATACAAAACTAATCAATCCAACCAAAGGCACTGAGGCGAACTTTTATTAATTCGTACACACTTTTACGACCTAAAACTACCTTAAATGCTTTAAACGCATTTGACCCTAAACAATAACAAATTCGTATGCCTAAGCATGGATAAACATTTTACAAAACTGACTGAATTGTGAGCCATAGATCGAGGACTCTTTAAAATACGATATATTAATTTCTCCACAAACCCTACTGTGCGATCAACAATACAGATACCAATTAAATGAGTAATACGGACAAAAAAAAAAATCAACTTACGGGATGTCCTAATAATACTCCCGGATTAACTTGGTCAAACGGCCAGGGACGTAACACACAGTAACACGGCCCTTTGCGGTGCACACACACACAGAAATATGTCCTAAATGCATTCGTCGAATTATACAACGGATACACACAGTAATCCCCAGGATACGCTGATATGGCTTAGGCTAGAACGCCACGCCACAAAGTATCAACGTTCCCAGTCTTTAGGCTCGTACAAAGAAGCCTAGGCTCATACAAAGAAGCCTGGTTAACGGCTAACACACAGAAGCCGAGGAATAAGACGGCGAAGACCGGACGGTGGTGAGACTCACACAGAAATGCCTCATCCTACCACACCCCAATCCTTATATATCGACCTTAAGTTGACCCCTGCCCTTACCCGCCAAAGCACAATCTACGAATTCCGATGGACCCGTTTCCCACTATGCACTTGCTTGGATCTACATACATTACCCGAGAAGAACCCGTCTCCCCATTGTTCACCTCCTAGAATTTGCATACATTACTCGAAAGAAGAAATGAACAATTTGCAAAGGCCTAGGCTACCTGGTGGAAGTTTCCACCCACAAGGAATGTTAAAATACAAGGCAGGCGTGACAGTGACATTGATCAAGGTCTTTATCCAACAACTATACTTACTGGAAGAAAATTATGAGATTTCATTGAAATCATCGGGTCCACATAATCCACCCTACAGTTTGGCTATATGAGTACGTTTCAATATTAATTGGAAGAGCCCTTGTTATTTGCTTCCGGAGGGAACACATGCCGGAGGAGAGCCATCATCTCATAAATAATAAGCGTTTATTCAAACACATTCCTAGCAATTAAGAAAATTCGCCAATAATAATTCGTTCAACATTTTCTCCCATTTCGTCTAAGTTTATTATTTTTATTTTACAGAGTAGCCTATGAAGGTCCAAACCATTATTGTTACTGACATTTTTTTTTCGATCAATATAAATAAATACCATTCCAAAAACGTTTAGAATATGTCCACCTGCTTATGACTGTGTTATGTTCCACCCTCTAACAAAACAAAGATCACTGTGAATTACTGGTAGCAATTTGATAACAAAATATTCGGCGTCCCATACTGCTTGCGAATTCCTGTTACCGGACATATCGATTTTTACCGATACTGGGATATAAAAATGAATATTCATGCCTATTTGTTTATTACCAATCAAGTATAGGTGAATAAAGATCTTTTGGTTCAAGTGTCGTATACGCCACCTTTGTATATACTAATGAAGTTCTACAGTGATGAGTGGGATCGAGATACGTTAGGAATATGGGATATTGGAAATGGTTCTGTTAAAGTTCTAAAACAAAATACAATCGGAAGAGCCCCCACTATTCGATTTCAGAGGATATATGGATCGGGGGAGAACATTTTCATCATATACTCTATGAAATATTTATTTGTGGAATTGATAAGCGATTATTCAATCATATTTTTCCACCAATATTTTAGTAATATCCGTCAATATTTATTTAATCATTTATTCAATAAGATTACATTGTCGGAACGTTGCATAAGTTGTTATAACTTTCTCTCGTGCAATGATGAGTTAGGGATAGGAAAGTGGGTCTGGTAAAGTGCCAAAAATATACCTATATACCTACTTAATCGCACCTAACTAGCAATTCGGAGGACGATAGTTTTTATATTTGGGACAATCAAGCAGACGACAATATGAATAAGAGCTGCATCATATTCTTACATGGAGATGACTAAGGGAAAATACAGTTATGTAGACTAATGACAACGTTAGTGAGACTGGTTGAGTAGAAAACTTTGACAAATAACTCATTAAAGAAGTCGCCCGGAACAATGCTCACATGATCAACTTCGTGTGCATGTAAACGCTTCTTCAGTTATCGACCGTTAATACATGACTTTATTGTGTCACTGTAAGGAAAGTGATTCGGGAAGAAGGAGAGAACATATTAGGGTGGTTTCGGTTGGTTGTGTTCTTTCTGAATATAACAGTGACTTTAAGTCAGGAGTATACAAGAAGAACTGATCGTCAGACATCATAACTAAATAACTCAGAAATCATATCGAAGCGTTGATGGTGTCGTTCCCACGTTGCAATTAGCTTCTATACAACATCATGGCAGCATTTGAAAAGAATAATACTAGTCAGCATACTGGTGCCATGTTTTTATATACTGTTATTGTATTTTATTTGATATCATTCTCAGTAATATATAAAAGATGGCATATTAACAAATACATTCCAAGTGAGATATTGGTTCACCATCATTTGATATTGTCCCTCAAAAACATATATATTGTACGTGATGTAATAACTATAAAATGTTCATCGGCTCATTAGTGTATCCTTCATTCACTTTCATCTTCCAATACACAAACTTTGCCAAGCTTTCATATGTACTTCCATATTAAATATATGTTAGTATATCGCCAACCGTTTCATATCCTTGTTATCATGAAGACTTTACCTTACTATTTTTATCATTGAACTGAAAGAATTTTCATTGTTGTTGTTGTTATACCGCAATCCGAACCGTGAAGATTCTTCCAGAAGATACCGCGGTTATCGTTCAACGAGTAGTCACCGTTGAGATTGGAATATCCGCAAGAATAGAAGGTTGTTTCATAGATCGGGTTTTGTTTGCGCAGCATCTGTTTTTATAGTAATAATAATAATAAAACAAATAATAACAATAATAACCACAGCCGTCACAATCATAGCATTTATAATGTGGACGACTAGAAGGGCAATAATAATAACTGTCACAATCAAGATAACAGGTACAGTCAGAGTACTCGTAGTCACCTGTAGCTACGCGGTTGCTGAATGAGTAACAATTGCTGGATGAGCCCGTTCTACTATCGTCTGGATACCACCAGCCACCTCGGTGTTTTTCTGCGCAGTCGAAGGTACTCGATCCATCATTATCTTGATCGTGCGTACTAAATCGATGTCCTGAATTTGCTCCCATTGCGTTATTACCTGGAAGGAAATAAATAAATACTTAATGAAGTTATATTTTTGTCAGATCTTTTTATTTGCATACTGGACGTTATTAAACTACCGTGGGTTAGTTTGCTGTAATTGTCGGTTGTTAGTGCGTTTGTTGTTGTGTTAGTTCATGTTTAGGCTTGACTATTACTTTGTAGGTTTCATATATAATTCTTGAGCTTTCCTTTCGCAGTTTACCTATTTGAAAATAGGTGTCAATTTCCAGCGTTTCTGGAGAGGTTTCAATTTTGACGATTTCTGGGCAACCTTAGTTCATACATCGTTCATAATTAAATAATATATATTTGATATAAATAGTAAAATGTATGGTACTCTTTCGCTTTGCCACGAATATCATATAGTAAAGCGCTTTAAAGGTACATGTGAGATGAGTAGAAATGTTAACAGCTAATTGTTTGAAGTACTCAATTTCTGCCAATTGAAAAGTATAGTTTTGATTTTTAAACTACTAGGTTTTCAAATAAGAGGAAAAAATATGTAAAGTGTTGGATTTTATCATCTTTGTCACCACCGTCTTATCTTTCATCTGACGTTTTTACATCTTTTTGATAATGACAAAATAATGATTTACCTTTATTCTGATGGTACATTCATACATATAAGAAATAAGGCTGGTAATGCTATTTGGAAATGTAACACATACGACGTATTTCAACTTATCTCTCAAAAAACGTCGGAATTATTTTGATATTTTTCTATTATCATTGTAATATTATAGGCCTCTTAATAATTCCATGAACGAATATTCAATGGTTTAATGAAACTTAATTTGCTTCTCTTTTGAAAACGGTAAAGTCATATTTAATGAAGTTTCTAGGTTCCCAGGCTAGTTATTTTGCCTTTCTTTTCTAAGATTGACAAAGTCTGAATGAAAGTGCAAGGTTGATATGATATATCACGATGTTACAATATATAATTATACAAACACGTGCTAAAGTGTCAAGCAATTGTACAATCAACAAAGGGTACGAGACTGTAGGCACGAGGTCTAGTACATGCATGAGTATCTACACTATATTTGTAACATGACTTGGGTATATGTACGAGTACAAATCCTATAGTGTGATTACGACTACAGATAGTAATGTTAGAATAATATTATGTAATAACTACAAGTCTGCGTATGATTGACATTTAGCACAATACATACCAGCATTTCCATTGTAGCCACCCAATGACAGTCGGTATTTGTCTCTCTCGTTACTAATACTGAAAGATGAATAACGGCTGTGGTATGTTGATCCTTCCGTGTTTGTCTTTTCTATTAGGAGTTGGTAGGTTTCTTGATTTGTCAATTTGTATATTTTATCGTTGCCAATCCAATGATTTCCTGTGGGAATTCCAAACCCGTTTTTGTACGCATTCCAGTTTCGATAAAAGCTGACGGATCTACTTGTACGTCGTTGCAAAATCTACAAAGAGAATCAACTAGTTAATAAATTGCAAGTGAGTAGTATATGAAATGTCTCATTGTACTACAATAAGTAAGATAAATTAATTGGTGAAGGTCAATAATCCGATTTGTTTTAAACTGATAGGAAGATGGATCAATTTAATTAAATAATGTTATGATTCACTTCCAATGTTAGTGAACGAAGTCCTGTCATATGAGAAAACACAAGTTAAAGCATTTTCTTGTCAATGGCTAAACTTACTGTCCATCCCCCACTAGACAATTCACAAAAAAAACTTCAAACCCGGAGCTTCCAGCGGGATAAATGGTATATTTTCCGTTATTTCTTCTACCCGCTGTGTGAAGATCAGAACAATCTCTCGGTCCACTGCGGGTACATGTAACACCATCACCTTCAAACCATTCGTTACAGTAACATCTACGGACATTATTCCGCTCCTCGCAGGTTGCGTCTGCGCTACAACTGTACCTCTCACTTGTAAGTACGTTACTGTTGCAGGTTGTTCGTAAGGAACAGTCAGAATTAATGTATGATTCACCTCCCTGGAAAGATAAATGTTAGACGACATATTCCAAATATAGTAAAATATATGTTAATTTGTTACATTTTTAACGACTTTTGAGGACACACTGGATTAAAACTAATATACGGTCATGAGCGTTTTAAATATATTAGGTAACGTTCATCGTTCTGGGTGTATCATAACTGCGTTGCCATGCTATGTATTTTTGCTAGGTATAAATGAATTACAGGCAAAGAATTTAAGATACCCTAAAAGAATCGTACTGACCCTTACTACACTTCCTTTGGCAGTAACGAAGCAGTTGTGGATGCACGTCACTCCGTCACCTTGGTAGTTTTGATTGCAGTAACATTTACGGACACCGTTCCTCTCATCACAAGTTGCGTGATCACTACACTGGTAACTCGCCTCTATAATCTGGTTGTTGCTACAAGTTGATCTTCTTGTACATCTTGAATTGATGTAAAACTCGCCTTCCTAATATAAGATATTCAGTGGGAAAAAATATAATCATAAATGAATTTTGGATTTGCGGTTGTCACAGTTAAATGTACAGCATAGCAAGAATGGCTGGCCAATTTCAATTTTTTTCTGGCAAAGGGTATCAACTTTTAAAACAGTTTAATACGGTCTTTGCAGCCAACTCTGATGTTGGGGGCCTAGGGATTTACAATTATTTTTTGGTTTAAAGTAGCTGTCAAATGTTGCATTCCGTGAAGGTTTATTGCCACTAAAAACTCAACTTACAATACGTTTGAAACGCACTATTTAGGTAAGAAGTACCCAATAATATTGTTTCAGGATTATAAAGGAATGCACACCCGTAGAAGTGATATTATGCTTCCCGACTAAATGCAAAACATGCCTTGACTGACACTTTTGCCTGGCCTGTCGAATAAAATGGGGTCCAAGGTCCCTGCCTAACCACGATGCGCTCGCCACACGGTTATCTTTAAATGTAATGCGGTACTTGACAAGTTTAAATAGTAAAGGTTTGTGTGAAATAATATGAACAATGAATTAAGAGCTAAGCATTTTAAAATGTCCTTAAATAACTGTACTGACCCTTAAAACACTTCGTTGGCAGCAACGAAGCAGTTGTGGGTGCACGTCATTCCGTCCCCTTGGTAGCTTTGATTGCAGTAACATTTACGGACACCGTTCCTCTCATCACAGGTTGCGTGATCACTACACTGGTATCTCTCGTCTATAATCTGGTTGTTGCTATAAGTTGATCTCCGTGTACATCTTGAATTGACGTAAAACTCGCCTTCCTAATTTAAGATATTCAGCAGAAACAAATAAATCTGTAAATGTATTTTTTAAATGTATTGCGATAATCGACAAGTTTAACAGTCATAATTAATGTAAGTTTCGCTCTCCTGGAAATGATAAATGTTAAACGACATATTCCAGTGAAAGTAAAATGAATGTTTATTTGGTACAACGCTTGATAACGCTGTTTGAGTAAAACTGAATTTCTACTATTAAATGGTCGTGAGCGTTTTATCTTAGGTAAAGTTCATCATTCTGGATGTAATTGCTTTGGATGCCTTATTTTGCTAGGTCTCAATTAGAAGACTTTTGCAAGAACATGTAAAACCGAAATAGTGGGACAATCAATAACATCAATAATAATGAGAATTAATAACCGATATATTAAAGAGTAAGGTCAATCAATTGAAATCTAAGATTTTATGTTTTAGTGTACTTTTCATGTTATATATTAAGACTTGTGAACGGCATCAAATACACTTACTGCTAATACGACGCCTTCCCCTTGGACGTAACAGCCACATTGCTCTTGAGGTATGCAGCTTGCTCCAAAAATCATGTGATTTTCTGGACAAAGACATCTCTCTGATTCCGCTGGATCCGGTATGACACAATCATTCGGATTCTCACAGGTCCTTCCACATGTATTATCATAATTATCCTTGTTGGATGAGCACCAGGTAATGGGTAAATCTGGGAAAATTGAAACCACTACAATTTAATCCTAGCTTGAAGTGTTAACTCACTTTTATTACATTGCGTATTATCGAATCGTGTTACCATCGTAATGCTCTGGCCGCTCGGAACATTTGCTGATTGTTAACATAGGATCAAATGTGAGCCGGATATTTTATTGTTTAGACTCATTTAACTTATACTCATTTATGTCACACATACAAAATAATATTACATTTTCAAGTATGCGACTATTGGAATCAATAAATATAGTTGTGTATGAAATTCATATCTTCCATTGAAACCTTTCTTTAAAATGCTTCAATTTCCGTTTTGAGTACAAAGATATGGAGAAAATAATTTAAATTTTTTTTTAACCTGTTATTTAATCGACATCACTAAGACTTGTTATAGAATAATTCCCCCATTCATCTGCAATGCGAAAGTTGTCGTATGTCAAGGAATATGACTGGCCTGAATAATTCTCTAGCTCGATGCGCAGCTGGTACCTCTTTTGATTGATCAAGTGAGCTAACTTTTCATTCCCAATCAGAAATTCACTGCCGAAGAAACCAATACCGTTTTTGTATTCATCCCAGGTTCGATTAAAACCGATGGATCCATCAACACGTCGTTGTATGACCTAAAGAATTCAAAAGATAGGTAGACAACTAACGGATTAATTTCATTATCTCATGATCTAAACCTTATAGCCAAAACGTGGGGCTCACATCAATAAATACGAATATAGGATAGAACATATTTGTGATGTTGCGTTATATGTTATCTTTATACATATTTATATCACTATCATAGGTGTGCACATACACTACGTTTTCTAATCGTATTAAAAGTCAACGTAATTACTCTGGGTAGTTTTGTTTTCGATACTAGGCTTCAAATACTCATACATCGTACAAGGTATATCATCCAACACACTCTACAACTAAAATGGACTGAAAATTATAATGTGTCCTACAAAGTGTGTCTTGGAGAGTAACGGCTGTGATTGTAAGTGTTCACGTCTTGAAATATATTTACTTACTGTCCAACCTCCAGATGTAGTGTTGTGATCACAATATGTCTGAAATGGTTCCGGATACTGGTCAGGTTTAATCAGGTATACACCGGATTTGGCGTTGGTAGAAGAGCATTCATTAAGTACTTCATGACAATCCCTTGGATACTCCGGAGTTTGGAATAGAAAATACTGCAAGTCTAGCAACGGGAATAATGTTAAAAAAGAAGATCAGAACGTAACGTATATATGTTGCAGAATCAGCTCCATATTAACAAATTCTTTCAACAAAAATGTGATAGCTACTTTGCAACAGCTTTGTTTAAATTACACTGTAAAAAATACGTAGTAACTACTTTAAACCATAACTAAAGGTATTCAATCATTTCGGCTAATATTCATGGAGGCTAATTTCAGCAAGTATATTTTATATGAAATGAAAATCTTACGCAAAGAACTACCGTGACTCTGTGGCGACATGGTCACAGAAGCAAACATGATTAGTTATAGCTTACCTTGACATGAGGGTATGATTTGGCCCTATTTTCACCTAACAACAATCTAACGTTCATCAGCAGTAACTGAGATTTGAAAGTGCCAAATTATTGAACGAGCCTATAGTATGCAATGTCTAAACAAAGTGCGTGTTTTGTCCCTTCTGTTACTGTTACTTGCCATTTAGCCTCTGAAAAAGATCCTGTTACAATCGAAACGTCAGGCCAACTTATTTTGCACAAATAACAAGTATGAATAAATATAATCGGAACTATCTTTATTCTGGAAATATGAATTGACTAATGACTTGTAATTCTTTCAGTTTTATTATCGCTGAGAATCTACAATTAACCCCAATCAGCGCTAAAGCTACTTTAATACACAGTAAAAGAACATTATTGAGAATTGTAAATCATTATTTATCTTACAAATTGAAATAGGAGAAAGTACCACATATGAAGTAGCCTACATCTTGATGGTTCCTTTCTAAATTAAACTTTTTCTGAACTATTATTTAGATAACACATTTCTGTTAATTGGTTAGTTTTCGGTAGTTTATATTAATCGTTACCCTTACAGAACAAAAACTTACTCGAATCGTTGACTCTTGTGCTTGACGATATCTGAGGTAACAAACAATTAAAGGGAATGTGCGATTAAGTAAAGTACATTCTGAAGAAATAATTTCAAGTTAAGAAGATTGTACGAAGGTCAATGTATCGCAAAATACAGGACATACGCCAATATATTGCACCTTCACTTGAACAGATCCTATTATGTTAAGTTTAAGTATACAAAACATATCTTTATAGCTCATTAAAATAAAATCTGATTTCGTTTTTGATTCAAATAAATGAACTATTTCAAACTTTTAAATTATTATAGAATAGGTGATTAGAACGGAAAGAAAATTTCACATTCGAAGTTCTTATATGTCTGTTTGCATGTCTTCTAATATTTCCTATTCTTATTACTATACATAAAACAGTCAAACACTCACTTATATAAACGATCATAACTACGATAAGCAGGTGAAAGTAATATGTCCCTGTGAATTATGCTAATCGAGATGTGAATGACATATTATCTGAGAAAGCGAAAAAAAATATACAATACATTATTGAAAGAAAATTAAGAGTACAAACATCAGCGTTAGCTATGGATTAAAAACAAATTGAGACCTTACCCACTTCCTTAAAAAACTTCCGCATGATACTATATTTTTTTTTGCAGTAATGAATGTTGTTCATTGCAGGTGTGTTGTGAATTATAAATACAATAAAAAAAAATAAAAACCCTTGACGACCGCCAGAGTTGTTTGGCACGCTCCCAAGTTGCATATTATTGACCAAAAGCCTTAAATTTTACATTGTTACCTTTTTGCATACTAAGAACATCTCTTAAAAACGGTGATGTTAAGATTTATGACGTTTTGCAATGTGTTAGTGTCCCTCAAGCGCTTCAATAACTTATTACCAACAATGAAAAGGTCTTTATTATGTAGAAACATGCAATTCAAGAATTCAACATTTTCTGTTTGGAAACTTAAATAAAAAAAATGAAATTATTGCAGAAATCTCGAACGATGTGCAAACGTATTATCGTTACAATATTCATCAAATTGTATTCTTTTTTTCACAATGAGACACTTCATTCTGTCCTCCCTGAAAATAAATGACGAAAATTCATGATCAGTAAACTTTGATTTCCTAGTGGTGTTCGTATAGTAAGCTAAGTGCAATGATCTATAGCGGGAAACTGGATATATTATGCTAAGGTACTTATACACTGGGAAAACGTGCAATTTACCCTCAAAAGCTTGAAAATAGCCAAGTTTTGAAAATATGTCCAAGAAACGCAAATGGATACACATTAAAAATTCATCCTTTGTGAAGAAGAGCATTGTTTGTTTCGTTACGTACAAGCCACTTGATTGACTTGTACAAGCATCAACAACACAATAGATCTTGTTTTGGCTTCAACATCACAAAACACGTATACGTTTTACGCCCCAGCTACTGACGCTTATTGTCAACATTTGTTCGCCTGAAAGCTACAACTGTATCATATGTGAGTACGACATTTATTGTGCACTCCAAGAACTTTTTGCGACAACAACTCTTGCTTTATCATAGAAAATATGTCGATCTGTTTAGAAATGTTGTACTCAGAACGTATGCAATAGTTAAGGCATTCAATGTGCATATATTACGCAGAGTTATTTGTAATCTACGAAAACATGGTTAAAGTCATAAGTTATATCTTTATAAATAAACAAACACAAGTTTAAGATCTGAGTAGAAAATATTTGGGCAAAGCTTAACACTCGATGGAAATTTTATTTCCCTCCTGATTATAGTTTTTCAACTAATCTAAACTTAATTACCTAAACTAACTTAAATGATGAAAATCTTTACGACACATGTGACGGAACGATTGCGAACTTCTTACAAGAAATGCTAAAAATGACGATTCACGCTCAATCAAAATAATCTCATGTATAGCAAAAGACAAGGTAGCGTATCCATAACGAAAACTTTTTTGATTACCCTTTGTGCACATCAGCAAAACGGACACTATTTCGGCAACTTTACGATCACTGTATCTATTTAAGACAGAAAGCCATTCTTGAACGCCCAAGAACAACCCCGTGAACCCAGCTCCCATGAAAACACATACTTGTTCATAACAAAACGTGCATGAATATTTTGTTTGGACCTTTGGTTGGCGTAATTCTCTGAAGTATCCTAAATCATGGATAATACATAATATCATAACGACACATATTTTTCTTTTTTACTCTTGATATAAAAGGAAGTGTCATTTGACGCCTGTGCGCAAAGCTTTGTATGAAAGAAAGTAAGATACTTCGTTGAAGGAGGAAATGATTCAGATATATTGCCTAAAATGCCCGATGCGTCTAATTAAGTTAGACATCACATTTATCCTATTGAATATAACATATTATAATTAATTAGTATATTATTTGTGCATTGGTTTAGGACAACTCTTACATGGTTTGCATGTGCTGATATTATCCGATAATTCGTAAATTAAGTATGTTGTGAGAGAGAAGCTAATGATATACCAGTCGTGCAAAAATTCTTCTTCAAATGGATATTTTTGTGAAAGTAGTTATGATAACATATAGGTGCCTAAGTAAACGATATATGTTAACTTAAATGAAATGATGGGTAACTGTTCAACAGACACATCAAATTTCAAATATGATTTATTGTAAAACAGTGCATAGCTTTTCTGTAAAATTATAATCATTTTGAAAATTCTTGACAATCAGCATCATCTAGATTCCCTCAAAACAACACGATTTTGAATAATAGCCGTTCTTGTCTACGTGATCACGTGTTGTAAAGTAAATTATAACATTTCTGCAGTTTTGTTCTCTTGAAAAACAGAATCAGAAACGGAAACGTACAGCGAAAAGACATATGCATTTATTTATTGTTTTGTCTGCGATGATTGAGTAATGATAAAAAACAAGGCTGTTTTACTATTCTCCTTTTACTTGGCATTGACTTTTGTTATGAAACTTTATCCTTCATTTCTTATCTTTTTCCTTACATTTAAGTTATAATTTTCGTACTTTATTTTTAAAGCGACGTCTCGTGCAAACTCCTTAAAAATATATTGACTAATAGAATATCTAAATTTAGTTGATGATTATTACATTTACATGCGTCAAAATCATCCCTATGATAAACGCACATGACCGAATCGAACACATTATTAACATATGCAGTGTAATGCGATGCTATGACCGCAAGAGGGAAAACAAGACATTGGAGAACAATTAGTGTTACCTTAACCCGAAATATCGTAAGGGAAACGATTGAAATTCAGTATTTTTTAGAAGGAACATTAACATTGATATTGCTTGGTCATGAAAAAGAAATTCAGGACAAAATACAGAATTATTAAGATAAACATTTTGTACATAAAACTGTTGGAGTATTGTTTCAGTATTGAGCTAGTACAAAACTGTGTTACTTGGCTTTCAAATATCGTTTGCCAAATTACCTGTATCAAATATTAGGTGTTAGGGGATGCTTGGCAAATAATTGTTGATTATTTTAAGATACATTCTGTTTCCTCTTGGGTATTTGCATGATGTACTGATCAATAGTTATTCTTACGTACGTGCCTGTATTGAAGAGTGTGTTACATTCAAGCGTGTATTGTGTAATGTTTTACAGATACCTGCCCACCGAGCACATTTCCGATTTGTTGTGAGGTATATATTGCAATGCTTAACATATTAACACTTTGTGAACGAGAATTTGAAAGTGCTTGGAATGCTTCTAATGTTGAATTGATCTATAAATGTTTTTGTAGTTTAAAATTGATTGTTAAATATTGCACACATAAACTGTTACAATACTGAGGTTTACTTAGCTCGTCTTAAAAAAAAAACACATATCAGCTATATTGCGTTAAGCTGCCATTTTTATGTACACGAAAAACCCATCAATACGTTATGTTGACATATTAAACGTATTTGTATTAGGAATTATGTTTTTTTCGAATATTAAATCCAACAGATTAATCATATCAGGATAAAGTTGTAAATATATCAAATTGGATATTAAACTTATTCAAAAGTATATTTATCATTTCCGTATGCATATTTGTTCTTTTAAAAAATCAATGGCTGAACTTTATCTATTTTATCATACTAGTTGGGAAGTCATTTTGACGGAGAGATAAAATTTGTATTCGGAATATATGAATATTTTTATGAATTAACAGAACAAATTGTCATCGTGAAGAAATAATTTCGCAAGTTGTTTTAAGATATTGTTACTTGTTGTATACATTATTATTTTAAACTTCATGCGACATTTTCTTTGATAATCAAATGATTAGTTCACAAGTTAATCAAAACGTGATTTTTCTTAGCATAGGTTTATGGATTACTACATATGTAGGGTTTCGAAACCCATATGCTCTCGTTACACGAACGTGTAGGCTTCTTGTAAAACAATTTATAGAGTTTCTGTAAAATTATATCCATTTTGAAAATTCTTGACAATAAATCTCATCTAGACTTACTAAAAACAACACGTTTTTTAATAATACCCGTTCTTGGCCATGTGATCACGTGTTGCACGGTAACTTTCCAATATTTTTTATTACAGACTTTGCAAGTAAGATACGAGGAAATGATAGCTACAAGCCTGTCTCGTCGACAAGACGACAACGGGGCAAGAAAGCTCTAAATCATAAATTATAACATTTCTGCAGTTTGTTCATTTGAAAAACAGAATCAGGAACTTTACAACGGAAACATTCAGCAAGAAGACATATGCATTTATTTATTTATTGTTTTGTCTTGGATGATTGAGTAGTGTTAATAAACAAGGCTGTTTTACTGTTCTCCTTTTTCTTGACATTGGTTGTGTCAAATTTTAAAAACACTTCTGCGCATGAATCATTTCTATTATTGTGGGTTAATAGACTCTCTTTCTGATGCTACAGGCAAAATTTCAAAACTAAGAACTTTTCACATTGATTTATTTTTATTATACTGTATTCTTTATTTCCTATCACTTTTCATAACATTTAGTCTTTAATTGTCGTACTTTTTTTTTTTTTTAAGCAGCGTTTCGTGCAAACTTATAACAAATATGATGACTATTTGAATATTTATATTTAGTTGATGATTACTACATTTACATGCGTTTAAAAACTTTCCTAGAAATAATGCACATGGATGAATCAAATATATTTTTAACAGATGCATGTGTAATACGCTGCTATGACCGCAAGAGGGAAAACAAGACATTGGAGAACAAACAGTGTTACCTTAACCCGCTAAACCGTAAGGGAAACGATTGAAATTAGGAGGTTGATACATTTTAAGAAGGAACATTAAGATTGATATTGCTTGGTCATGAAAAAAAGGTTCAAGACAAAATACAGAATTATTAAGATAATTTTTTTTTACATAACACTGATGGAGACGATTTTTCAGTATAATGCTAGTATTAAACGGTGGTATTTGGATTTTAAGTATTGGTTGCCAAATTACCTGTATCAAATATAAGGTGTTTTGGGGATGTTTGGCAAATAGTTGTTGATCATTTTAAGATACATTATATTTCCGCTTAGGTATTTACATGATAAACTGATCAATATATATGTGTACGTACTTGCCTGTATTGAAGAGTGTTTTACATTAATGCGTGTATTGTGTAATGATTTACAGATACCTGCCCAGCGAGCAAATATCCAAGTTGTTGTCAGTTATACATTGTTATACTAAACATATTAACAATTTTGTGAAAAGCCATTTTGAAAGTGCTTTGATTGCTCTAATGTTAACTGTTACAATATTGAGGTTTTCTTAGCTCATTTTGAAAAGAAAAAAAGAAAAAAACCTTTCAGCTATACTGCGTAAAGCTGCTCTTTTTGTTTACACTAAAAACATATCAATACTTTATTTTTGAAAAATTAAACGTCTGTGTATTAGGAAATATTTTTTGAATACTAAATCCAACAGATTGATCATATCAGTATAACGTTATAAATATAGCAATTTAGATATTAAACTTGATCAAAGGCTTAATTATCATTTCCGTATGGATATTGTTCTTTTAGAAAATCAAAAGCTGAACTTTATTTATTTTAGAATACAAGTTGGGCAGTCATTTTGACGGAGAGGTAAAATTTGTATTCGGATATGCATTTTAAATTTCTTCCGATATTTTCTTTGATAAACAAATGATTTGTTCAAAAGTTAATCATAACGTTATTTTTATTAGCATCGGTTCATGGATACTTAATCATATGTAGGGTTTTTAAACCCTTATGCTCTCGTAACAACACCGTTTAGGCTTTGCACTCAATATATACGAGAAACTTGTTGTATTAAAAACAGAATTGTGTGAATTTGAGATATATTTAAGTAATAACATTGAGACATTTCAATATGTATATGTATTTGTATGTTTCAAAGTTCTCCTCCAAACAGATTCGTGTTGATTTTAAATAGTTCAGCCTCTAAAAAGACATGTAAAAGATAGATGTTCTGGCTAGTAAAATTCTGTTGTAGATTTTCTTTTTACGTGTTTGTTTGATTCTCAAAAAATCAAATGATTTAATTCATAATTGGGTATCAACAAATGATACAGAATGAACAGTGCGAATAGTGGGGCTATCAGCAGAAAATATAAGAGCAAGATAATAAATGGAATGAAGTAATAAAGAGAGATAATTGTGTTCAGAATAATGCTCGATAACGCACAACATTTACAAAAAAAACATATCTAAGTTTCAAATAAGTTACAGTTGAATAGAGCGGATAGCTGACCAATCGTAATATTCTCTACAAATACTCGAGATAAAAAGTCAGCGCAGGTAGACCGTTGTTATATTTTATATGTAGAAAAAAAAGTACAGGTTTATTTTAATCTGAAGTTAATGAAATACTGAGTTCCAAATTGTCAATCAGTGAAAAAAATTATACAAGTAAAACAAATTAATTCAATTTTACTTTGAAGAAATTAATTTCGTTTTATTATTATGTAAGAGACTTACCCGAAAACCATTTGAGTTTAAAAGCAGCAACACGGCAAAGACGAAAATATAGTTGCGTCGAAGTTCTGCCATTGATCCAAAATGAAACAGAGAAAAAAGGGTGCACGAAATAAAGGAGATACTTGCTGACCTTCTGAGACAGTGACAGAAGTAATGAAAGTGAAATCGTTACACAAAGATGGACCTTCATACGTACGGATGTCCATTTACACCACGTAATTTATCAGTTGGTCACATTTAAGATCCATAATTTATGTTATGCAATCTAGTGTGTCCCATATCGACATCTGTTATATTATGTAAGTGTCATTATTAGTACAAGATAAATATGTGCTATATTTTACTTAGAAGCTCTTGTATCTCAAAGTGTTAATTAAAGAACTAATCAAACACAAGGAAATTATTATAATGGGTGTTTACATCTAACACAATAAATGTCAACTTATCTGTATTTTGAACCATTACTGGATTTAATCTCTATATTTTAATTGTCTTAATCTTGCCACATACACTGTAAGAAACGACCGTAAATTTGACGGTATTTTACCGTGCTTTTCTACAGCAGCGTACTGTAAGTTGAGTTTACAGTAATTTACTGCAATGTTAAGTCGTTTCTTGCCACTTATGAAATGTCAGGAATAGATTCAGAAACCTACAGTAGGCCTACATCATTACTGTAATTTGGACTTGACTTGACTCCCACAATGCATTGCATAAATTACGTGGCAACTGGTACGGTGCTGGTGGTCATGCAGTCAGGGAAGAAGTTCATCTGAATAATTTGCTTGTTGCAGTTTGCTAACGCGCCTCAGACCTACCTACGTACAGTGTTGGTGATCATTGAATGTTAACAGTTGTAAGGATCGTTAATATGAACAATAAATTGACTGGCATTATCTGTAATTCTCAAAATATATGGTTCATAACGGCGGTTGCTCGGTAGGCCTACATGACAAAGAACCTAACGTAACGTAGGCTAGGCCTAATACAGACAACGCTAGGCTTACGCGTACACCGTGGTAGAACTTGGAAGTTAGTCACAAGTAGGCCTACGCGTTGGTCCTATGCCTACGTTATGTTACCCGGATCAATTCTATGATACTAGCTTTTCTGATAAATTATTAGCCCTATAGCCCAGGCCTCAAACGTTGTGGGCCCCTACTTCTTGTACTGTAGCCTAGTGTAGGCATAGACCCAACTGTCTGAAACTTGAAAGTTAAGCCTTCCATACAATTTAGACTAGGCCTACATCCCTTAATTTTATAACTTCGGTTAAGCTAGGCCTAACTGTTGTGTTAGGCTTACTTTCCTGCGGCCCGGGTCCTAATTTTGTAGGCCTACAATCTCAAAATTCAAACATTTAATAGCTACAATTTTGATAATATTTTGTGAAATATTGAAAACATTTTTCTCTTGAAAAATTAAAATATCATTTGTTAAAAACCTTCGCTGATGAACGTATAATTATTATGCAATTATCACCCAGAAAAAGGCAGGGGCCTAAACCTTTTATTAGACCACTGTATATAGACCCAAAGCTATATATTTTGTAACGTTTTTACAGAGTGCATGAAATTAAGGATCGTGGAGCTATCTGCCTAGCCCTATCCCATGTACATGTAACTTTCGCCAGATCATACAACCTCTGGCTCAACTAATTTCCAAAATCAAAATATACTCAGCTCTTTCTTTTGGGCTTATAACTATTAATGCTAGGCCTAATACTAGGCCTACATAAGCAAGTTTTTCCAGTCGGTAAAAGATCTGAGGAATGTCCCAATCATTAGCTCATCGGTTTTCTTATCAGTCATGAAATGTGTACTTCGGCTTTGTTGCCCTGTCTTTCAGATAAATCTTTTCTACATTAAAGTGCAGTTAATTCGTTCTTGATGCTTGTAGACACATCAACATTTTTTTATAATTTTGTATGAATACCATTCTTTATTTCAATACCTTATACTGTGTTAGAAGCTGTTTTGTGTGAAGACAAATATTTCAATAAAGGGAATATGTGAAATCAACTTTTAGAAGTTTGTGTCTTATTTTTTTTTGAGTAAGTTTTTGTTTTCTTAATAACACACAGGTTGTAAGGAATCTTGTTTGAAAGGCAAGAAATTGTGTATTAATAGCTCTCAGCTGCAGATGGGAATTTTTCCTGTTAGGGTTTGATTGAATGGGTACTTTCTTCTCTAAAAAACTCTATCGGTTGTAAAGTGATAGTTAATAGCAGAGAACTACTGTTTTCCCCTTAAAGTTTACAGTAGCAAACAATTTAATATTTATCATTTACAGTAAAATACTGTTTCCTACAATAATCGAATTACAGTAATTGATTTTATTACTGTAACATTTTACAGTAATGTACTGTTTTTTTAAAATAATTGATCTACAGTAATTGATTTTATTACTGTAACATTTTACAGTATAGTACTGTAGATATATTTTACAGCAAGAGGTGTTTTACCGTAAAATTTACAGTAAATTACTGGCAACTCTGCTGCCAGTAATTTACTGTAAAATTTACGGGTAATTGTTTACAGTGTACGTTTACGAGTTAACAAATAATAAGTCAAATATGTAAGGTGAATGATAAGCACTAAAAACTGTGTTTTTTCGTCGTTTAAACCTTTCTACTGATATGGGACATCATGTATGCAAAGGACGCTCACAACGTATTAAAATACTTTAACACCAAATCGCTCAGAATCGTGACATATCAATATCAAACAGCACCTTCCAGATATGAAACGAATCACATGAATAGTAATTTCTGCTGGCATATCAAGGAAATAGAATAATTCTATTCCACGATGTGGTTTTGTTTTAATTTATTGGGGTGTTAAAACTTATCAACAATTTGGTTAAAACAACAACAAAAATAGTGTTTTCCATCCAATATTCATAGCTCGTACAGTAACTAACTACTGTTCATGTCCTGTAACACTTGTTTTGAACACAAAGTAGTAATTACTGATAATTATTGATACACGGTTGAGGGATATAACAGTAATTGATGTGCCAACCATTTGGTGCGAGTTCTTTAATACGCGATTCTAAAATGAAGTTGTATCTAGTTTTATGCTATCAGTAAGCCTATGGGTATACCGAAACATGGCCTTTCTTCGTTCTCGGCATGACGAATTGGCGAATTGGCGTAATTTAAATGAGTTGTGAACTGGAATAAAACGGTACAGTACTTACTTTACTCCAAACACATAGCTAGTACAGTAACTACGGGTGTCACCCGTAACACATACTAACTACTGGTCTTGTCCCGCAACAGTGCATCATTAATTTTTACTTTGAGTTTTTAACACGGTAACATGTGTTACAGGTGGCACCAGTAGTTACTGTACTAGTTATGAGTATCGGCTGGTTTTCCACATACTAGTATATTATTTGTTACATATCACTCAGGCAGTAAATTGTTCAAACGATACAATTCCCTTTAAATTATCATACCCAGGAACTACCTATTCCATACGCAATTTGACGGACACCATGTTATTTATTATGATTGCACAGTACCATAACTGTTTTATCGTTACACAATCATTTACAAGTTAATGCCTTCTATTTTCATTAATGGAATGTACAAGCTACTATATGCTGCACAACGTGGCTGGCAACTTACGATACTTAACGGAATCTGATTGACCTACAAACCGTATGATATTACGTGATTGAGCCACGTAACATTGTTCCACGTGTTCGATACTTAACGGAATCGTAATAACTTGTATGATATCAAGTAATTTAGCCATGTAGCACTGTTCCACGTGTTCGATATGATGACATCACAAGGAAATACATCTTGAATTATGACGAATCGTGGCTGCATTCTTTACTACAATGAGACAAATGCAAATTGTTAGACGTTATCATCTGTGCCAAGAAATCGCAGTTAATACTTCTAGTGTTAAATCATTTGCATACCGCCTTCCTCGTATGCGTAGTTGTGATTACAGGATTGTATTCGGAATGTGGTGACAGAGGATCAGAGTGAAGTATATAAGCCTACTGAAAGAGATCACATTACATTGTACTGTGTCAGACAAAATGTTTGACACTGGATTAAAATGTTTACTGGTAGTAAGAAACAACCAAATGGTTGTACCCGCATATATGCCGTGAGTTACACTGAATGATATCAATGGGTGTATAGTACATGATGATTTGGTCAAAATGATACAAAAATATGTCTTTACTATCTCTAATTGTAATATTACAACAATGAAGTAGGCGGTCTCAATGAAAATCATTGAGACATATCGGAGGAGAGCCATGATAAGCGCTTATTCAAACACATTTCTAGCAATATTTAAGAAAATTCGCCAATAATGAGTCATTGTCGGAGTAATATTATATTTCTCTCGTGTACTTCACCATTTTCTCCCATTCCGTCTAAGTGTTTTTATTTCTACTGTACAGAGAAGCCTATGAAAGTCCTAACCATTATTGTTACTGAAATCTTTCTCCATCAACAAAAAGAAATACCATTCCAAAGACGTTAAGAATATATCCACCTGATTATGTTTGTGTTATGTCCCACCCTCTAACACAACAAATATCACTTTGGGTTACTAGTAGCAATTTGGTAATACAATATTCGACGTCCCTTACTGCTTACAAATTCGGGTACACGTTGTCAGTCCGACACGTTTTCAGTCCGAAAATAAAATACACGTTTTTAGTCCGAAAAAACGAGTTTTCAGTCCGACACGTTTTCAGTCCGAAAATAAAATACACGTTCTCAGTCCGAAAAAAACGAGTTTTCAGTCCGACACGTTTTCAGTCCGAAAATAAAATACACGTTTTCAGTCCGAAAATGAAATACACGTTTTCAGTCCGAAAATTAGATACACGTTTTTAGTTAGGGAATGAAAGCAGTTTTAATGCCATAATATCACCAATAAACGGTGACAGCCCGAACTGATAGTTAAGAAATCGGTTGAATCTTTTGTATTAAGTCTCACATCACCGGCATCAACAAAGACTTGGGACCCATTAACAACTATCATTTCTACAAACATATGTAATCCTTTCTTTGTTCCTTAATCAGCTTCCTGTATAGTCATGGTTTGTCTGGTTCTAATTCCATCAATGCAATTTACACTTTAAACCTAGCGTCACACTTTCATTGTGTTACATTTTGTACTTTTCATTCGACTGCCAATATTGCTGACGAAGGTCCCAATATTATTATATATATATTATATATATATTCCAATATATTTTCTAAAACTTTACTCCTTATTTGTCAATTGTGAGTATATACGAAAGATTCAATCGATTTCTTTACTATCAGTTCGGGCTGTCACAGTTTATTGGTGATATTATGGCATTTAAACTGCTTTCATTCCCCAACTGAAAACTTTTTTGGACTGAAAACGTGTATTTCATTTTCGGACTGAAAACGTGTATTTCATTTTCGGACTGAAAACGTGTATTTTATTTTCGGACTGAAAACTTGTCGGACTGAAAACTTGTCGGACTGAGGGGTGTACCCCACAAATTCCTGTCATCAGACATATCGATTTTTACCGATTCTAGGATATAAAAATAAATATTCTTGTGGCAATTACCAATCACATATATGTGAATAAAGATGTTTTGTTTTCAAGTTTATTATTAAATTTATCTTGTGTTCTTCACCATTTTCTCCCATTCCGTCTCAGTGTTTTTATTTTTACTGTAAAGAGTAGCCTATGAAAGTCCTAAACATTATTGATACTGAAAACGTATTCGATCAATATAAAGAAATACCATTCCATTTCCACCTGCTTATGTTTGTGTTATGTCCCACCCTATGACACAACAAAGATCACTTTGAATTACTGGTAGCAATTTGGTAATAACATATTCGGCGTCCCATACTGCTTGCAAATTCCTGTCACCGTATTTTCACCGATTCTAGGATATTAAAATAAATATTTATGTATATTTGTCAATTACCAATCACATATATGTGAAAAAAAAGATATTTTGATGTCAAGTTTCGTATACGCCACCTTTGTATATATATAATAAAGTTGTGCAGTGATGAGTGGGATTGGAATACGTTAGGTATATGGGATATTGGAAAGGTTCTGTTAAAGTTCTAAACAAAAATAATATAATTGGAAGAGCCCCCTCTATCCGATTCCGGTGGGTACACTGCAAAAACTCTGGTGTTATATTCAACACCGATGGTGTTAAATTTGATTCTCCTTTGGATTGTATATCTGACCACACCAGCTGGTGTTAAATGAACACCCTTCTTGGAATACTATTTTAACACCAAATAGTGTGTTGAATCTATACTCTGTGGTGTTAATTATTTGACACCACATGGTGTTGATTTAACACCATTGTAGGATATATGTACACCAAATATGGTGTTAACTCTAATCTTTTGGTGTATATATTATTCTACACCAGATGGTGCTGAATTAACACTACAGGATATTTGTTTATACTCTTTATATAGTGTTAATTTGACTCATATGCATGCTCTATCTCAGTATAAACTGTTCACTGTATCACATGTACAGCTAAGCTAGCATTTACTTAAACTGATATAACAAGTGAAACAAAAATTGAAACAAGAAAGTCATATTCCTTTTTTTTCTCTACAAATTTATTGATATAACCTTGAGGAAATTCAACTGATGATATGACCAATAAGGGGAAAATGGTCATTCGTTAACTTATGAAAAACGTATTCCATTACACAAATTATTTTTCTTTATATTTATATCATTAACAAATAATCCATCTTGAATTATCCTCTTACTGGAAAGACCCATGCATCGGACTGTATATAGAAAAAATGCCAAATACTGAACAGTTGTCAAAAACTTTGTTCACAAAAAGACCTCCCTAGCCAAAATGTTAATATAAAGACCTCTTGCTTCATGTAACACACCAAACAACCACAAAATAGAGATATTTACAAATAATTTGCTGTAAGATAATTTGCTAGTAAAAGAAATGTTTAATGATATAATTGCTTACAAAGTACAACACTATAAAAGGCATAAAAAATGACAGTCTGCTGCATCCATTGATTGATTGAACATCAACAATTTTGGTAAACTTTAAATCACATATGTTTCCCATATACAGTATATACTACATACCCCATTGATTGAAAAGGGGCCCCTTTTGTAAAATAGTGTTTTTACAGAATGAGGTGAATATTAATAATCAAAGTTTTTAGTGTTTCACAAGGATTATATGTGCAACTTCATGAAGTCAGAAGCTCATTATCCCTACCCATTTCCCACAGGGTCAACTACTGTAGGGGCTTAAATTTGGGGGCTCAGATTGAGGCCCATTTTTGTCCCACACTGAAATTTTAGGCCCTCCTATACCTTCATGAATGGCCTTCTATTTCATTTTTGATTAAGAATAGTGACAATAGTCCCCAAATAGTTGGGGAACACTTATTTGACAAACATACAAAACTGCTGATGAGAGCATGTTATGAACCCCCCAA
>JAIPMN010117536.1:6204-22085 GCA_020650975.1 Apostichopus californicus | reverse complement strand
TATTCAAAGGCTTACTACTGATGAAGCTCCTCTTATAAAAGTTGAGAGCAGAAACCGGTCTAGTTGGTCATAAGAACCTACGCTAGTCTTTCCTACTATTAAAAGTACAATCAATTCACCTAAAAGGTGCAATTATGTTTCACCATGAGGAGCATGCTATAAGTTCATGTTCTTCGGGCCCTCCCATAAAAATAATTCAGGTTCTTGGCCACTTCGTTACGTTAGATAGTGTAAAACCGCCTACACCCCCATTTCATCGCAAGTCATTAACTTAGTGTTAGGCTCCGCAGCGCACCTAGGCTAGGTGTAGGCATATAGACTAGAGCCTATGTATAACAGTATATTGCTAGTAGTATAGTAGCCTAGGCTACTATATCGTCATCTGGACAGAGCGAAACCGTGCAGCCGGCACAAACATTATTTCCCAATTTCTCATTATTAAGCAGTTCCAAATTCCAATAACCTGTTTTTAGTGTTTGCACGGGTTATCCGGGTACCCGCCCGACGCAAAACTACCCGGTTCCTAATTTATTACCCGAATCCTACGCAAAGTGTGATTTAAAAATGTTTTTTTGGCAAATCTACGATTAGGCAGATATCCCATTGACTTAGTGTGGTGTTAGGCTAAAATATGTGGTCGAAGATAACAGCAATAACGAAGGTACCCGCCCGACGCGATACTACCCGGTTCCTAATTTATTAGCCGAATCCTACGCAAAGTATGATTTAAAATATTACTTTTTTTTTGGCAAATCTACGATTAGGCAGATATCCCATTGACTTAGTGTGGTGTTAGGCTAAAATATGTGGTCGAAGATAACAGCAATAACGAAGGTACCCGCCCGACGCGATACTACCCGGTTCCTAATTTATTACTCGAATCCTACGCAGTATTATTTAAAAAAAAATGCAAACCGATGGTTAGGCAGTTTTCCCATTGACTTAGTGTGGTGTTATGCTATCATGTGGTTGAAGATAACAGCAGTAACGAAAATATTCCATGGATATCTTATAACTGCGTCACAATTTCAGCTAATAAACAAATGGGTATGCTAGATTACCCCTTTGACTTAGTGTGGTGTTAGGCAACCATGTGGTCGAACGTAACAGCAATAATGAATGTGGTCCATGGATATCTTATAACTGCGTCACAATTTCAGCGAATAAACAGATGGTTATAGGCTTTGCTAGATTTCTCATGCATTGACTCAGTGTGGTGTTAGGCTACCATGTGGAAGATATTATTTATTCATTCGTTTATTTCATAGAAGGAAATCTGACAAGGAATTTTACGACATGTTCATGGATTATAGACGGGATAACTAAAAAATAATATCCGCAAGTGGCTTTTTACTAATGCTGTATTCCAAATGTGATCAAATTGCGTGAATCGCGTGATCTCGCGGCTAATGCGAACCCTGGGCCTGCATAGTAGATAGTAGTAGTAACAACTGAGCTAAAGTAAAGGGATATTTTATGGTCTGATCCAATAGACGTGGAAAGCAAGCATAAGCAGTGGCGGCAGTGCGATGTTAACAACATTACTACTTAATATTAGTAGTAATGTTAATTATATTAAGTAATTGATAAATTTATGACAGAATAAAAAGCAAATGGAAATTATTGAGGAAGGCTTTTTACCTTACCTTACACATACATTTTTGAACATGAAAACATTGTCAGTAGAGAATATAATTAATTTATAATAGCATTTAATATGT
This sequence comes from Apostichopus californicus, assembly GCA_020650975.1. Classification (NCBI taxonomy): domain Eukaryota; kingdom Metazoa; phylum Echinodermata; class Holothuroidea; order Aspidochirotida; family Stichopodidae; genus Apostichopus; species Apostichopus californicus. Next base: position 20,364 of record JAIPMN010117536.1, on the reverse strand, counting down.
AATTTCTCGAAAATCGTGATACACGAGGGTAAACAATTTTTCCCAGGTACCCGGATACCCGACGGGTAGCTGCTCTCGGGTACCCGGTTCCCGTTTTTTGGACCCGTGTTAACACTATTGTTTTTGTGCAATAACTTAGTGAACTCAGTAAAGTTATAATGACCAATTATCACTGGACTGGGAATTGAAGAACACAAATAAGGTAGCCTAGGCCTATACTATACTACTCAGTAGGCCTAGGACCTAGGCCCTAGTTTCGTTTTCCTCTATTAATTTTAATCTGTGCTCATGTGTGAACTTGAAGTTACGAGCGATGTATTAAAGGATTTGAGTTGTTGATTGTTAAGATGTTGCCAATAGGCGCCTTTCGGGTTCCTGCCTAAAAAAAAAAACTAAAAAAAAACAAAAAACCAAAAAAAAAAAGGCCCACACCTCCAAATTTTCGGGAAAGTTAGGACGAGAAACTTTTTTTTTTTTACTTGGCCTTATAGGAAAGTTAGGTGTTGGTTAGGGATATAGAATGTGTTGGATAAATAGAGCGTTTGCAAATATGGAAAGGCCAGGGCCGGGGTGCATTATTATAACCTTCATGTATTAGGGAACCTTGGCCGAACAGTGTGGGTTTGAAGTACGTAGTACATGCTGTAAGGAAGGCTGTTTTAAACTGTGTATTTTGGATTATGTAAATTGTCAATATATGCACATTTCTCAGAGCTGGTACAGTACACAATGTTTTATCTCATCAGTGGTTTAATGTTCAATCTTTTTGAAAATTACATGAATGGAAAGAATATAATTAAATTAATTTTCAAATTTTGCATACAGCCGGAAAAATGTGATTTTGTACATGTTGTTCGTGTTCTAACAAACAGTCTTGATCAAGACTACAAACAATAACCCCTGAAAAATGTGCTCTTTCAGCCATAAGATTAGTTCCTTACCGCCACGGCGGTAAATAACAAACATATGGCGGTAAGGCAAGGCCCCCGCCACATGCAGCCCGGATCGTCTAAAGGCTACAGTTACATACGTGTCATTCCATGCCAAATCAAACAATTTACTGAAAATCTTGGCTGGTCACCCTCTCAGGTTTTGCTAGAAATCATTTCCAGCATACCATTATGGGTATAATGAACACCCACAAAAAAAATAGCACTCTACTCTAAGCAGTTTCCAAAATATGGCCCCTCGAAATTTGACCCAAACCCCGAGTTTTGCCCTCCTGAGTCGCGCTGTTGTATTTTGTGCATTTTTGGTGGCCTGTAGGCTGTATCTCGAGTTTGGAGAAAGGTATTGAGCTGTAAATTGATACCTAGGGTGACTTTTACCCAATGAAAATGGCCTTAGTGTATCTCATATACTAAGGAAAATATTGGCTTTCCAAAACATGTTTTCGTTTCGGGAAATTTAATTTGTTAATTTTCAGCCCTCCTCGTACACACAAATTGTAATATAAGAATTGTTAACTAATTGAGTATGTTGTATGGGCATATAAATGTACTCTCAAACAAGGGTTAATCATTGAAACCTTTAATAACAAGATGGCTTTAAGTCCCGCCTCTTCATGAATATTAATGACATTAATTGTTCTACACCTCACATTAGTGTTCAAACAGTTATCGGAATCGGGCAGATTATTGCATAATCCTTATCGGTTATAAAGCAGGGCATACCAGTTATTCTATACAGATTATTAGTTTAGATAAATTTTATCACAATACCAATACAACTACCATTTGAGCAAATTAATTTAGACATGATATTCACATACGGTAAGACTATACTGTGATAAACACTTAAATGAAATAATGTTGTAGAGAAACAGTGTAGTACTTGGTATAATAGCACAGCCCACACATGATTCTTTGAATTCACTAGTTTCTTAAAATTTTGCACTCATAAGTTCAATCAAAATCGGACACGGTTGCCGAGATGACATTTTAAGGAATTCGCTCTAAGTCCCGCCCACTCATAAATATTCACGATATTGGCACCAAAATAAATAGGGATCATCTACTCAAGATGGGTAACCTATCATCCTATGTACCAAGTATGACATCATTCCACCTTTGGATTGCTGTGAAAAGCTAATTACAAGCTTGGTGTCATATGCACACACACATAAAGTTGCAGGTTTTTTGGTTTGTTAGGAACCGATCGGTTTCCAAGCAGAAACAGTATTTATTTTTTTGGTTTTATCAGTCAATCGTAAATGCCCATTACGTACAATGGAGTCTGTCGAAATCCTTATTTCCGATATATCAGGTATTGTATGCCATACCCTAGTTCAACTGCTAACTTTGGTTTCTAGCTTCAATTCAGTACATATATAACTATTAAAGTATACAGATTTTTGAGGAAAAATGGTTAGCCTTGGGTCCGAGATTAATAACAATAAACGGAGCCTGGTTCACGGTGATTCCTACAGTAGTGAACCATGCTCCGTTTTGGGGGGAACAGGAGCCATTTTCAAATTCGACAATAATTGTATATCTTAAGTATAATAATCTTAAGTAACTTCTGTACTACATTAAGGTAGTAGGGTAACCAGTTACATGTATAAATGGATGAGAATGAAAATAGGTCTACATTGTTTGAAGATCTTAAAAAAATGGACGGTATAGGATCCAAATTTGCACATGCTACAGTGTGTTAGGCTACGATTTTACGGGGCCACTTCAAGGAAATTAGCGGCACCCTTGGAGTGGGAGGGGGGGGGGGTTCCCCAATTTTCCCAAGATTTTTGTAATATGGCAACACGTACTAAGCACTACTTACTGATAGCATTAATTTTCTAATACACCACCAGAAAATAGTCAATGATGTATAAAATGGCACCATATCGCATGGTAGGCATACACTATATTGTCTAACATTTAATAATTTTTTAACTAAACTCCCCTCCCATTCGCCCCTCTACTTTTTGAGAGAAATCACTCCCCTGCCTAACTAGGGCTGACTAAGTACCAGATCTACATTGTACCAGAATACTGCATTATTATTTAATGAGAGATAATGAAATTGTTGTTTTACAGTTATTTATCATTAATATAAGACAGTAGAGAAATTTAAATACTTTTTAATACTTGTAGCTTTTTGCTTACCTGTTAAATCATGAATATTGATGAGGTCACAGGGTCAAACAAATCTTTAAAGTACAATCACTCTATAACTGTATTCTGTAAGTCAAATATTTTTAAAACTTAATATGGAATTGTTGCTAGAAAGCAGACACATGATGTGTTAGAATATATATCGTGTATATCAGGTGGCTCGACTTGGCATTATTTCAAAATTAAATGAACCTTGTTAACACCATTTTCTCTGCAGTGCAAACTAGAGTATACAACAAATGGCAGGGGTTGGCAGCTGGACTATATATTCATGGAAGGAAAGTTCATGGCATTTTCCTCTATAGGCTCTACTGTTTACTAAGTTAGATGCTGAATTTTCATATGGCTCCATATAGTTCTTTCAATCATGGCTTCATATTGTTGTTTTTATACTTTTTAGTACTGTATAGTCAGCATTACATTGATTCTCTTGGGAACAAAATCTGAAATGGGATATTCCTGCTTTAAATGTAAACAGATTGTTAATGGTCAAATTGCCGCTTTCCTCTATCACTTTCATAATGTGCATGCCATATTCGATGGCAGTGGTCTTGTTTTGTATTGTGATCAAGGGGGATGTCCATGTACGTTTCATTCTTTTAATTCATTCCGAAAACATGTAGTGAGATTACACCATATGCAAAATGAAGTGGATGACCAAATCAACTTCTATCCATTAGTTGACAACAGAGTTGAGCAACTACATGGGGATAATGAAGATGAATTATATGAAGATCATGATGCTGCAGATGATGATAATGCCCCAGATGATGTTATTGCTATTCCAGATCAGCTTAAAAGACAAGCTGATATGTTTATTGCTGCTATGCTAGCTGAAAAGAATATGACCCACACCTCCATTCAAAAAGTAGTAGATGCAGTTTGTTAATTGAGAACAAGTACATTATATTATTTGAGACGCTGCACTGTGTCGGTTTTGGAACATTATGAAATTAATTTAAACAATGAGGAATGTAGGCAATTGTTTTCATTGTTTGATGTTTGTGACAAACCATTTCTTGGCCTAGAAAGTAAGTTTAAGCGGGAACAGTACTTTGATGAACATTTGCACATTATCAAGCCCAAGAAAATAGTACTAGGGACACGTTATGAAACTTTAACAGATAGTGAAACTGGCCATGTACGTCAAGTTATTGTTAGGGATACATTTCAGTATGTACCTATCATAAAGACTCTAGAGATGATTTTTGATCACAACAAAGTTAGGGAATTTTGTGAGATTGGACACTGCTCTAATGACGGATTGCTACGAGATTACTGTGATGGTAAACAGTTTAAAGAACATTTACTTTTCATGATCAATGATACTGCAATTGAGATTTGCCTATACTTTGATGAACTGGAAGTGGTAAATCCCTTTGGTTCTAGAAGAGGCATACATAAAATATGTGTACTGTATTTCACTGTGAAGAATATTCCACCTAAATACAATTCCTCTCTTGGAAGTATTCATTTGTTGGCAACGTTTGCTTGTATCGATTTAAAAAAGTATGGATTTTCCAAAATATTCGCACCCATTATGGAAGATATTAGGCGCCTTGAAGGTGATGATGGTGTTGTTTGTCTTCTAAAGATGGCTTCTTCACTAAACGAGGAACACTTATTCAAGTAACAGGTGATAACCTAGGCCAACATGCTATCAGTGGGTTTGTAGAAAGTTTCTCGGCGAATAAACCATGTAGATTTTGTATTGGTTCAAAACAAGATTTTCAGGAGTTGTTTTTAGAGGAGCAATTTCAGTCGCGCACTAGGCAAAACTATGATGAACAGTTGCAAAGTGTCATCGCTGATCGTCGTGCCGTATCAACCACTGGAATAAAGGCGGAATCATTGCTAAATACCTCTAGGTACTTTCATGTCACATGCAATTCAAGCCCGGATATAATGCATGATATCTTGGAAGGGATTGCTCCATTTGAGGTTAAGCTTTTACTGCAGTATTTCATTATTGAGCGGAAATTATTCACTCTTGATTTCCTCAACAGAAGTTTGTCAAACTTCGATTATGGTTTTGTAGATAGAGGCAATAAACCATCATAAATTTCTTCTACAACGTTGCGTAGTGTAGATCATGGATTGTGCCAGAAAGCATCCCAGATGTGGTGTCTTGTTCGAGTCTTGCCTTTTTTAATCGGACAGCTCGAACAAATTGATGATAAATTTTCGTCTCTTTTTCTACTGCTGCGGCAGATAATGGATGTGATTTTTGCTACATGAGACGAGACGAGACTGGCCCGTTGATCAACAGTTGGTGCATGCGCTTTGAGGCAAATCACATGTTTGCCAAGAGACTGGCTGGTGTTGTCTGTTGTTTTAAGGACATATGTTATACAGTTTCGTCAAGACATCAGACTAGTCACTGTATTAAATGGCGTACAGGATGTGGTTTGCATGCTGAAATTGAGTTGAATGACACTCACATGTCTGCAGTAGAAATTTCAGACATTGATAGCTACAACATTTTTCTCCAAAAAGTTCCTGGTTCATCTCCACATGATGAAGTCTACATCACACATTGTATTATTGTCTCTGGTATTCCGCATCGGTCATCTATGTTCATTGCTATTGGTATTGATAAAGAGACTGGGGATCCTATATTTGGTGAACTAATGTACATCATTGTCATGGGAGGAAATGTTCTTTATTTCCATGGAAGAAAATGGCAGTCTCTGTATTTTTCACGATGTTATCATGCATATGCGGTCAAGCTGTTAACTCCTGAGACCCATTTCTTCGTCAAGTATCAAGAACTAATGGATGTACAACCTCTTCACAAGATCAACAAAGCTGAGCAAGACTTCATTGCTTTGAAATATGCAATTTAATGAGTATCTGAGATACATGTAAAAGTGAGTGTAAATATTAAACTGTTTACTCAGGACTCAGAAATAAGAATGAAATTTAAATACGAATATTTTGAGGGCCACATAAAAAGCATTTTTGTTATGTGATTTTGTGCTGTATGGTCATTCCGTGTCAAATCAACAAATGGTGGGATGGGTCACCTCTTCGTTTTGGCTGAAATTAATTTCTAACATTCATCTACTGTATGTGTATATTGGTTACATGCAAAATATTAGGTTCCAACTCCAAGTCGTTTCAAAATTAGTTGGGGTGGTAACTCCCTTGAAGTGTGCACGATTCGCGTTGTTGCATATTTTGCGTTTTGTCATCCCTTTCAGAGTGCCTTTATAATAAGATACAAAGCTGAAATTTCAAGTGTATCTCATACACCTCTTTCTCTACAGGCAGCTCAAAATGGCAATTTATTCTGCCGATAGAATAATTTCCATGTTTAGACCCCCCTAATACTCTTGATTAATAATCAGATAAGACTTCATATAGCATTTCTGTATTATATAGTCACATGTGGTTATCCCCAAGCAAGGATATATCCCTCGCCCATTTAATAAATATTCGGCGAGGCTCCAAAGTCGGTTCCAGATGAAAAAATTTATCCCGTCTAACAAGTGTCTCACCAACTCAAAAGCCTCCATATGTTTTTCTGCTCCAGTAATGCCCAAGAATGTAAATATTTGAATTTATTTTAGCCAACAAATTCAAACTGTGTGAATTTTAACAGTTATTTATTGTGGTGTTTTTGGCAGAAAACCTTGACTATAAGTTTTATAGATCAAAAGAATGGTAATTTCACTAATTTGGGTCAGTGGGCTATCTTTTGTGAATATAAAAAATCAAGAGAAACGAAAGAATATTTCTCCTGTTTATTTACTCCTTTGTTTGAATGCAGATTTGGACTTTAAGAGTATATGGTATGAGGAAAAACACTTCCTATGAAATACACATTGAGGGATCGTCAATAACACGAACCCTTGTACAGTCACTGAACCTTTTGAGGTTTAAAGCAAACAATTACTGTATGTTTTAATAAAATGTAGCTGATTTGTCGAGTCCCTTACTGAAAAGTCATGAATGACCCACGTATAAAATCAGATATGGCATGCCATATCTGTCCATATAAAAAAAAAATGGCCAGATATAGTGAGATAAAGTTTTATCTGGCCCTTATAAAGTTTCATCTGGAAGAAATTGGTCTATACAAAGTTATATCTACAGGAGTTATTTATTCTCAGTGTATTATAAATAAAAATGTAAGGTCCTCCCCTTGTTTTTGAGATTCCCCCAAAATAGTTTTGGAAGCGGGCTATTCCCCCTTTGTTTTGTCAATCCTAGAGCTATAACTTAACACTGACCTGTATTGAGAAGTTAGAGATCTCATCTTGTATTCTCTTTGATTGTTTCTAACAATGCTTTCTTGTAATTATTTAGGTACTGTACAATGGCTGAAAAGAGACTTGTAGTGACATTTGGAGAGAAGTCCAAATTAATTGTACTGGATACGAATGACATTGCCAACACCATAGAAAAGATTAGACTAAAATTTAACATTGATGGAGACTGCAAATTATAAGCCAAATGTGAAGGCGTTTCAAAATTTGTTGACATCGATATTGATGACGAAGACGATGTTTATGTCCTTCAGCACTGTTCAGAGTTGTTGGTGTCGGTTGAACAGAAGGTTACAGAAAGCGAATCCTCAGTTTATGATGAAGAGAGTGTGGATGAATCCCTCACAGCTGATTCTGAGGCCTCCATCTCTAGTCCATCTGCACATTCAACTCCAAGGGCCAAACATTTGAAGAAAGATCTGGTGAGTACTGAGTATGCATAATCAAAGAGTATGGCGTAACCGACATTCATAAATACCTTTATTGAAATACTGGCTGCTGATTGTGAGCGGCTACCCTCATATTTATCCCCTAAATATTAACTCAAGTCTGACAATCTGTGCTAAAAGTTTAAGTACTGTAGAACTGTAACCTTGCAGTAGTACGGTTTCTCGGTAGGCTATTGGCAGCATTTTTAGAAGATGGCGTACAGTGTACACAAAGATTTGTTTGTGCTGCACATGAGTGAGTACAAACTACAAGCTACCATAGCGTAATAATGGATTATACCGTATGGTATACATCTCCATAAGTTTTTAATTGTGTATGGCAGTTTGGGTAAAAATAATTCAGCATTCAGGAAAGTTAATGTTGCAACATTAATATACTGTAAAACACATGCATTTAGCGTGAGATGTGTGATTCCTGTCCCGAGGTGACACCGGTTTCCCCCAAAAAATGGAAATATCCGCAAATCGGTTAAAAAAAACATAAAATCTTTGGCCAGACTAAAATGGTTTTCGAAATAACAGAAACCGTGCAACCCTACATGATTGCATAGCAGTTTCACAAAAGATTTTGGTTTTTAATTCCTTGCCTGAAAGGAATCACTGCACATTTTTCTTTTCTGGTTCTATTATTTACTTGTAATAAATCTGTAGGCCTATTCAAGAAAGAACATAACTCAGACAGTGGACTATTAGAACACAGTGGGGTTAAACGGTTAACATCCATTTGCAGTTTTGCACATTTACAAATTTGAGAAAAAATAATGACCTGTGTATATAATTGTTCATATTCATAGCTGAAAGAATCATGTAGACTGGAACCATGGTATGTAAAGTACCATAAACAATAACTTGCCAAAGCATGCACCATGCTGTCTGTATATTAGGTAAAGAAAACGTTCATCTGCAAAACTCATGTTTCGGCAGGTACTTGATATTGACCAGTTACTCAATGAGAATCCCAAGGGAGAATCTATTCTGGAAGAGTATGCAGCAAACAATACTTTGACACCTCAATCAAGAAGGAACCTTGTCAACATTGTGACATCTGGATTGGTGAAGACATGTCGCACCCCATAGTGAGTATAGTTAGTATTCATGGCTAAGTTATTTTAACACATTATTTTGGATCCCAATTCCGCAATGCTCATGGAAAAGTTCAGTGGGTTTGCATACTTGGTAATGTTGGTTCATCATACTGTAGTTAGTTAGAAGATGGATGGTCCCTGTTTTTAGCTCATACCAGCATGCTGGTGTGAGCTATTGTGATGGGGCTGCGTCTATTTATCTGTTCACAATTGTTAAAACTGCTCCCACTCGCACAGTGTTCAATGGATTTTCATGAAACTTGGACAGGAGGACCATCGGCCATCAGAGGTGGTCCGATATTTTGGGTCAAAGGTCACCTGTGGGCCATTTTGTGCAAATACGCAAAATGCTTCTCCTACAGATTTCATGCTACAATGTTGAGGGTTTGTCAGGATAGTACTGTGGTAGTGGTACCTTCAGGGTGTTCATGAATTTGAATCCAAACGAAGGAAGTTTAGCTAGAAGACCAGCGTGCCACACATGATCAAAGGCTTTGGCAATGCCAAGAGTAATAACCATACTTTCACTTAACGAGACCATTGATCAGTAACGAAAGAGAGAAGGTCACTTGGTGATCGGCCATGACGAAACCCATAATGATGGTCGTTAACCAGAGAGTGCAACTCCAGAAAATTTAAAAACATGCTAGTTGATTATGGTTCCTAGAACTTAGATAGAACGTAGGTGATGGCAATAGGCCTGTGATTAGAAGGGTTAGACTTGTCACCCTTCTTAGGCACAGGACAAACCCATGCATGCTTCCAAGCAGGGGTAACAGCCCAAAGCAAGCTTCCTGGGCAAATTGGACCATAATCTCATTAGTATACAGGCCTAGTGCACTAAAACAACAGGGACCGTCCTCAAAATGCCTATGGCACCTGTCTACCAGCCACCAGCTATGATAAACATACAATGTATGGGGTAAAAAACAACAACAGGGTAGTTGGGGTGAACAATAACCACCTTATGTTGTTATTGTTGTTATACATTTAACGTCAATTTTCCAGACTAATGTGGGTTCAACAGAGGTCTTTCAAGAAATGTAAAGATTACTGGTGTAATTAACTAGTATTATGACTTGAATGCCTTTCCTAACAGTCTCCTCTAAGAGGATCTAGTCTAGTCAACAAAAATGAACCCCACAGAACTGACTGACAACAGTGAGCAGTCTACTCAAGGGTTGCATATAGGGTATCCAACTCTCGGAGTAGACCAAATTATCTCACCAGGCTTGCTAAGAATGCAAGAAATAAGATAGTAAGCCAGTGACTAGTATATACTGAAGGGGTTGAACACGGCATATCCAAAGTAGACTAATTGCCTCACTAGGCTTGCTATGAGCAATAAGATATGGAATAGCTAGAATTCTATTGATGAGAATACTAGCATTTATTTTATTTAGTTTGTTTGATAGTCATACTGTATGTGTCTCTTCAGTTACTTCACCACTGAGTACCATATCTTAGAGAGAGAGAAAATAATAGCGAAATTTGAAATTTTCAGCACGCTTGCTAATATTGTTCTAGCATGCAGCATTTAAATGAACGAGAGTTTATTCCAACAGCTATGGCATATGGTACCAATTATTGTGTAAGTTTACACTCCACAAAGTGGAATTACTCTCCCTACTAAAAGCAGTTATTGACACATTAATGTTGATTTCATATGCCAAGCAGATAATATTAATTTTCTTTGGTGTTATAAATGTTAAAAACAAATTCACTGCATGTTACTTACACTGTAAAATACAGAGTGTGCATTATAGTATGGTACATACTGTATAGTGTATAGATATGATCTGGCTGAATGTGAGCCTATGATGAAATTGATCAGTGATGTGATAAATTACAACAATTGTGGAGTATATATTCTATGTAGAAGTATATACCCCACCTTACTATACCTTTGTTTGTGATTGTGTACAAAAGGAAAAACACATTAAGTCACACACGCCAAGAACTGCAAAGGTTTATTGCTTGCAAGAATCCCCCAAATGGTTAAATGTCAACCTTATAAGGTAATATAAGTATTTCATTTAATTTATTTCATTTTGCTATGCATACATTCCTGTTTTCAAGATATTTACTGACTTTTTAACTTGGTCGAAATCATACTGACAAATATGTAACTGATTTTATCTACATTCAGATCGGTGTAGTTCTTGAAGAGTATTTGTTACAAAAGAGGAATCAGATGCAACCGTACCTGCTCTGCATTGGGACGAAGAAGGCCCCTTCCCAGTTGTTCATTATCGTTGACTCTCATGCAATTCCTTGTCAAGAAAACATTGTTTCGGCCATCGACAAACTTTTCAAGTTGCATTACGTGTTCAATATCCACTATGCCCAACAATTACGTATGTTTTATATGTTTATGGATTCTGTGGTATATGGCATTGTCCCCCATGAATACGGATACACTTCCCAATAAAATCATTGAACTTAATGCAGCCATAGAGGCAACTTCCACTGAGGCGTAGGTTTGAAACTCAGCGGAGTAAAAGCAGATTTTCAAAAAGTGTAAATCAACTTGAGCAAATGCTTAATATTCGATCGGCCAAATACATTACAGCTCAGCGATCTCCCATAAAACTTCCACCTCAAAGGAAGTCAATAGCTAGTTCGTAGATACAATTTGCGCATGCTCATTGATATACTGCCAGAGTTCAAAAATTTTGCCGTGAACGACACGCTGCTCCATACCTATAACACAGCGTAAACAAATTTATTGCAATATCGCTTCAGAATTCCACTATTTTTGTGAATTTTGCAAACATTTCAGACATAAGAATTCCTTTTACGGACCCGGAATAATTCTCATGTACGTCATAGTACTTATCAGGTAACATAACCTAACGAATTATTGGAATTTGAGTGCAAATTCAGTTAGCCGTAGACAATGTTTTTGTTAACTATAAACACTATTGGAAGTAGTTCCGCTATTTCGAAAAGAAGAGCCAAAATTGCTGTTTTCCCCAGAAATCTTCAGTGATTGGTTCCTCAGGAACTCCTGAGGTAACTTGCATTTCATAGCTGTATTTCATGGATGGATATAGGATCTGATTCCATCCCTTTCGAAAATAACGTTACATTTGTGTGCTCATTTTATCGTAAACGCAAACAGTGTAAGCGTATATAGCACTTGCGAGTCGTGTACCGAAACTAAGAAACATGCTCACAGTTGAAATCCTGACCTCTATATGCGTAACGTCCATAGGCTATCTACAAACTACCTTATTGTACAATTCTTTACCTCCAAGAAAGTGTAACTCTTCAAAAATACCCAGGGTACAAATTTTAAGAAATGTTGGTATTAAATTTGAGATGATGCCAAGCCAATATATTAATATATAATCATCTTCTTGAGGGCAAAGACTCTCCAATGTGTGTCATTCTCCACTGACTGTTTGTGCACTTTCTGGTTTATTGTTTAAAGTCAAATCAAAAGTGGAAACTTTTTAAATCCCCAAACACCACGGATGGTATCATTTTTAACCCATGATGCTTACATTAGTTGTTTGGGGATATGAACTTGTATAGTTTTCGTTGAATTTATGTAAACTTTTGAAATGTTTCAGCTTTTACATTATGTACTTGAAGTATGTTATGTTACCTTTCTTTCGTGTTTGTTGTTTAACGTTTCAAAGTTGGGTACCTTTATTGTTCAGTACTCGAACTATTCATCAAAATTATTTTTTGTGAACTTCCATGCAAAAGACCCGGGAGTGATTATTATTGAATTTCATATGTTTGCATTTGATGAATAAATAGTTGGAAATAAGTATATGTAAAATGTACATGTATTACTTTCTTAGATATCCACAAGTTTTAATCACTTAGTTGTAGTTGTTGTTATACATTTAACGTCAAGTGAAGAAGGAATACCGTATTCACAGTATTAAGTGCCCTTGTACTTACCAAATTAAAAGAAAGCTTTTTTTGTGTTAATAAGCGCCCAAAATGTTAATTTTGATTAATGCCCCTTCCTTAATATTTCCACGTCACTTTTATTACCATTGAATGTATATGAATGTACAATAGTTTAGTTAATTACGGGTTCAGGAAGCCAACTGAAGCTCATCGAGGAACCCGAAGCCAAATGTGATCATGGATGAACACCGGCGATAGCTTGCCTTCTCTTTTCAAACAGTGTTCAGAGCATAACGAGCATGTAATTATTACAATCCCATCCTGCTCCCGGAAGCGGCATTTAACGTCCCCATCCAACGGACGTGCGTAAAACACTCCGCCTTTAGACACTTTCCCAAATACTGAGAGAGAGGGGTAGCAACCTGTCCATCACCACTGCAAGGCAGCGGTGCCGAACCTTACCAATGAGCCCATTTTTGCCGAATACCCCCCACCCCCCCCCCCCCACACACTACAACGAAAGCAACAACTTCAGCACAATCCTTGGACTAAACCAGCATTGAAGAAACAGCTTTTTGACTAGCAAGCAAGGCTCAAGCAGGATTCGAGCCTATAGAATATGGTATGTCAAACTGAGTTAGTGTACACCACACAGCCTTATTTGGACACCCAGAAGTGGTAACAAATAAGAGCTGGTGTTAAATATACATCCAGAAGAGCACTATTGGGTGTTGAGAGTCCATTAAGTATCATCTTGACACAGATGACAAATGAACACTATATGGTGGTAATTTTACTTCCTGAAGTGTCATGTTGACACCCAAAAGTTTTAACAAATCAACACTTTATTGTGTGAATTTTACTCCTTGAAGTGTCATGTTGACACCCAGTAGTTGTAACAAATGAAGACTTTATGGTGTTTATTTTACTCCCTGTAAGTGTACCTTGAACACCAGGAAGTGTTATTTTGACACTCCAAAAAAAAAAACAGTTTGACATGTTTGGGTGTTGTTAAGGCAACACTCGCAAAGTGTTATATTATGTTACACTTCTGAAGTGTTAATTTAACCAGGTGGGTGTTGTCCCTAATCCAAACAGGGTGGGGTGTTAAATTCAACACTTAACGATTCAAATTTAACACTTAATTTTTTTGAGTGTAGTTGGTTATACTCTATGCAGAAATGTCTATATATGGACAGCCATTTCTCGTTGAGTATTATCAAATTTTCTGGAGGATTTAATAATGACTTTTTGTACATTAACTGCAAATTCAAGAGGAATAGATCTGTGGCATCAACACAAATCGTGACTAAAGAAAAGTAGGATAGAGCAGCATATGTTGGTAGGTTGGTAACCCCCCCCCCCCCCCCCC
>JAIPMN010117521.1:0-18583 GCA_020650975.1 Apostichopus californicus | reverse complement strand
CAAAAGGTGAGCGGCTGATGGGTTTCAAAAGTGCACAAAATTGTCTGGTCTCTTTCTTAATTGGCATCTCATTTAGCATGCATGCAGGGTTGGCGTTAGGACCGGGATTGCGGGAATCCTGTAGTGTTGTTGTGTATTCCCGCACATTTGAAATATGAGGGGGGGGGGGGGATATTTCATTTATGGTATGAGCTACTGTACCATTGGTGTATTTTGTTTTAAAAAATCTGCTTTACAGGTAACTTGGGGTAATATGATATGACTAAAATCCTACATATTGTATTGTACACTCATTGGGTAGTACTTTACACGAGGGGCCATTATGTAGCTAATGAGCATCGGAAAATTACATTTGCATGAAATTTAAGGATCTGTTATTTGTTATACAGTATCATGTCAATGATGTACATAGTATCTATTTCACAAAATTATGATTTTATCATTTAAAGATGAAACTGGAGAAAACTCAAAGAAACCAAAGACAGAAAAGAGGCAAGAAACGTTCTCTTCATACTTTGGACGAAGCGGAGTTGGACGAAGCCAGTACTGCAGAACTACCCAGTTCTGACTCTGGTAAATAACATATATAATGTTTAGACGTACCAGTCTCCCCGTATATGAATGCACTAAACCTACTGTGACACATGATTCATTTGGTAGACGTGTGCCACTGTTACATATAACGCCTAAGAGAAGGAAGGCTAGGTCCTAGCGTTAGGGAAAACTAAACTTGCGGAGGGTAAAAAGAGGCCAAAAAAATAATACTAAAAGTAAACTTCTTCCTGAAGGAGAAACCCTTGAACTTCTTGATTCAGAAGATTGGTAGAGAAGCACAGAGAATTAGATTTGTACCAAAAATAAAACCTGGCCACAGTAAACATGCATGTTAATTAAGACTTGATGCTGGTAGGATTACTACTCCTTGCACAGTCTTTGATGGATAACATTGAATGAAACATCATAGCTGGCTACCACCATTACCATAAATAGTTTAACTCCCAATGAGTATACATTTTCTGATGGGTAATCAGGAGTTGAGTAAGTATAGATAATGTAATACTTCATAATATATAATAATAATAACTATACCAGTAAGTAATAGCTATAGTAATGAATACTAGTGCCCAACCCCAATTTTTATTGTTTGTATGGATACCTCATTTAATTTCCATTCAGAAAGGGTGATGAATTATCAATGCATGGTCATATAACATGTCAACGATGTATCTCATGAAATTATGATTTTATCATTTAAAGATGAAACTCGAGAAAACTCAAAGAAAGGAACAAAGAAACGTTTTCTACATGATGCCGAATTGGACGAAGCCAGTCACACTACAGAAGAACTCAGTTCTGAATCTGGTAAATAAAATCATACAAATTTAGGAAAGAAACGTTTCCTGTTGAAAATTTGCCATGCCCATGTTCATTCTAATAGAAGCACACTGTGCTGAGGCAATAAGCTAGGTAAATGCAAAATTGTGTACTTATATTACGAATATGTTATGACTGATTTTCAGAACAGGTACATGTAGAGTGTCTTACACTCAGAAAAATATTGAGTTTAACTCTGGAGACGTGTAAAAATTATCAGTGTATAAATTATGAAATTTACCCAGGTACGGACTCATCAGTTCATTCACGACACGGAAGCTCAATCCTTTTTCTCCAGTACCACCTGTGTAAATTTGGAAATTCAAACAATAGCGAACTTGTGCGTCACAGAGGACCCACGATTTCACTCCTCTCTTTGTGGGCTTGTCCTTCATGTACTGGATGAAGCTGCAACGGGCCCTTGGTCCCGAGCATCTGTTCATCCAGACTGAGATTCTTACCCGGATGATAGTGCTGAGGGAAAGATGTGAGTAAGGAATAAAGTAAGGGGCGTACTTTGTACAACTTATCACAGAGCTTTCCATCAGCAGTCAAGTCAGCCCTAGTGTTATCCGCAAGATGCAAATACCTTTGAATCATGCCGAAACGATGACCTGACATTACAGAAGGAAACCATGGTGTTTCTAAGACTGATGTAGTTGACCAGTATTCTCTCAATGCACCTTTGTGGACAATACCCATGGCAATAGCTACCCCAATGAAGGCCATTATCTCCTCTCTAGTAACGGGCGAACAGCGCTCTTTACTACCTCCTTCCTTGGCCCTTTCTTGCATCGCATACAGATTCGCCTGCTTGACCAAATTTGTCAAGACTTCTTCGGTGAGAAACAGTCTCAACAAATCTAGTTCAGTCACTGCCCTCTGGGCCGCTCCTGAAATACCTCGTGGATCCTCTCCCTCCCTGGTAAACTGCCCCTCTTCGTTGATGTAAGGCTGTTGAATAAAAGGAAAATTCAATGTATAAATACCAAAAATATATCGATATTTTATTTTGTAGATAAATAAAACTCAGGTTTACAGTTGGCAGGTTTTCCGGTCCATGGTAGGCTGCAAAAAAAAAATTGGTTAGTAAAGTCACAGAAATATGATTACTCACTTTGTCTTTGGTGAAGCTCTCCCACTTCCAGTCCCCGCAGCAGTTGTGACGATCCTCTTCGTCCTCAACCAGAAGAGCCATCTTCTGCTGTATTGCAGCGTTCTTCCCAAGAGCGGAGAGGGTGGCTTTCCTTTGTCTAACCCTTTCTTTGAAAGCCTTCCGCTCCTGGGCCGTGATGGTTGGTGGTGGTGTTGACGGCCTCTTCGGTGGAGGAACTACCACTGGTGCGCGCTTTGTTGGGCGGCCTCTCCTCCGTTTGGCTGGAGGTGCACCAGTGGCTTCAGGCACAACTGCTGCGGGTGCCTCATCTGGCAGCTCCTCAAAGGCTGGTGCCAGCTGAACAGTGTTTCCCTGAAAACAAAAAGGAATGTCAGT
This sequence comes from Apostichopus californicus, assembly GCA_020650975.1. NCBI lineage: Eukaryota > Metazoa > Echinodermata > Holothuroidea > Aspidochirotida > Stichopodidae > Apostichopus > Apostichopus californicus. The sequence continues at coordinate 15,717 of JAIPMN010117521.1, read as the reverse complement.
TTTGTAAATTCACTTGGCCCCAAAGAAAAAAATACCAATGGTTCCCCCTATTTTGTAAATTCATTTGCTAATATCATAATTATTCCAAGTATTTTCTTTGTTTAAATTCTAGAATTACATACATTTCTATACAATGGCATTAGCCTAGCATTGGTATAACATTAGGCCTAGTCTACCCTAGGCCTATTCTTTGTTCATTTGACCACCCCCAAAAATGCTAAAAAAATACCATGGATTCCCCCTATTTTGCAATTTTATTTGGCCCCCCTGTGTTATTTTTACTTTTCTTACAGTATGTAACAATATTACTTGGTTATCATCATTATTCCAAGTTTTTTCTTTGTTTACATTCAAAAGTAACATACATTTCTATACAATGGCAATGGCATAACGTTGGCATAACGTTAGGCCTAGCCTAGCCTTTGTTGTAAACAACGCTATTGACTTACAATTTCTGTATCCTCAAAAAGTACCGAATCATGGTATACTGGGTCAGTGAGGTCCTCATCCTCCCCCTCTGACCAATCTTCCCACATCTCCAGGACCTCTTCGGCTGAAAATTTAGGGTCGCTCCTGTTACGTGTGTATTGACTAGTTGACGCCATGTTGGAAAGTGTACGTGCACAGTTGACACAACAGCGGCGGTTGCGATCAATTTTCAAAGGAATGTGGGGGCGCTATGTCATAACTATCAATTAGAAATGTTGCAGTGACCTAAATATCTAAAAATTGAGGAAAAAATCACGTACCTAGGATGAAGCGTTCGGGAACGATAATATTTTCATAAATCAACGGATTTGGACGATTTTGGTGTCAAATTACAGGAAATTTCAAGGACATTTGCATTTTCCTCAGAACCTTCTATAGATATATTGCTGAAATGATCAGAATATGTTCAAAACATGTTAGGATTTATTCCAAATATAATGGGGGGGTCTGTTCAACTTTTATTTTCTGTCAGGATTTTTTTTATGCAAACATCGATTTTTAGCCAAATCACGTAATTTTCAGATGACCTTTGACATTTGAGCCCCACCCACTAAAAAACAAATAACAGTAACCCACCTTTGTATTTGTTTTCTACACAAACGCATGGTCTTAGCTACATTTCAATACCTAAATGAATGTTGTAGGATGTAAGATGGCTGAGTACTATTTTTCTTTAAATTCAATGATTATTTGGGTCCATATCGACCCAATTTGAGCAATTTGAGCAAATGCAGGAAGCTAACTCAATGAGCGTCCCAAGCAAGTATTTTGCGCGCGTTCCAGATGAAACGATCGTAGGTTTGCACGCGACAGTGAGAGCGCAGTCTGCCGAATCATAATTACGCGCGCGTACCTTATCGCCGTTCCGCGTATAATTTACAACTTTGTTCCTGCGCGTGCGTCTCATGAAGCGATCGTAGGTGTGTACGCGACGATGAGCGCGCAGTATGGCGAATCATAATCACGCGCGCGTACCTTATCGCCGGTCCGCGTACCATTCACCACTTTGTTCCATGAAAAAGTGTAACCAGAGCCGTATATTTAGAGAGTTTGGCCAATGGGGGACCGATTTTGATTGGTGAGAGGTGACACGCCCTCATAGGACGCCATGATAGTTCCAAATCGAAAACTTTTTGCGATGAGCAGACAACACTAACAATACAATACATACTTAGTACAATACTTGCGTAACAATTATTTTATATTGTTAAAGAAAACAGAAAAAGCTCTCAATTTACAACCATGCCTTGATGTGCGGCCTGGGGATGTAGCCAGCGAAGTGAAGTTTATTTTGTTTTCCAACCAACGTCCAAGACGAAAGATTTGGGAAACAAAAGTTGGTCGGGAAGGCTGGCGGTCTAAAGGGAATAGTACCAAGCTGTGTGATGTGAGGATAGGCATATATAGTCTAGGCCTCATCATCGAAGACTAGATCGTCATGTTTTGGTTATAAAAGGCCAGAATTTCCTGTTAACTTCCATTTTAGATCGAAGCGAACAAGCATATGCCTTGCTAATTCGAGGCTTAGACTGAGTTATAAAAAGCCTGGCCTACCTCAGTTAGAATTAGGCCAGTGCTAGTCTAGGAGTTAGACCAATGCTAGCCTACTTAGGCTAGGCCTTAAGTCTGACTACAGCAGGCCTGAGTTAGGCCTAATTTACCTATATGCAGACAAATAGCTGCGTCACTCGATCATACGACTTGAGCTATGGGCAAAAGAAGTACTAGCCTAGACCACATATAGTCTCATTACGGAGGGCATAACAATACATAGGGCTATGCTTATACTTCTTGAGATAGGCCTAGGAAGTAGGATAAGCACCTACTGTAGCTGGCTATGCAAGAGCGCTTTGAATGAAGAATTGTAATTTTAACAGACTTAACAGTTATACAGCATAGTTCTAAATTAGCTAGGCCTTACAGTTTCAGTCGAAAACTCCATTAGAAGAGACAACTCCTTTGGCCTACAGGCTTTACGATAGGGTTAAGCCTAGAAAAGGCCCAGTCCATCTCCAAATAACTTATCCTACAAAATACAAAATACTTGGATAGGCCTCCTTGTGCCTGTCAACTCTGTAGTTTATTGTAAAATTCTCGCTGTTAAGTCTTCAATTATGACAGTTAGTAATACCTTTCAGTTTCGCATCAGCATGTATCTTCAAAATATCTTACTTTCCTCACTTGCATGACCAGGTAATTTCCTAGGTTTTGGTTTGAAATTTGCAAATCTCCAAGTTTTTTAGGTTGGCAGGTCTGCTTTAGCCATTCAGAAGATTAATTTTGCAATTTGTCAGCCTACCCTATTGACTTGGAAACTGGGAGCCCAGAAGGGAACCCTGGCGCCACCCTGATTTATAGGATTTTCGTTAAGATTGGGACTTTAAATATTACTTAATTACTTTCTTTTTACAAAACTTCACTTTCATTTTAAAGGCTCACTTTAAAGATGGCCAATTTGGAAGGTGTCTAAGTGAAAGCAAGCGGAAGCGTAGGAAAGATGCCATCTCCACACTACTTCAGCATAAGACTCATCCCAAAAGATGGAGAGTACTTGAGAGAGGTTCTGTGCCAACAGTGCTACAAAATGTATTAGTTGACCACAACTATTCTTGGTCACCAAATGAAGAACTGCAACTACAGATTAATGATAAACTTGCAAAGTATTTAATGTTTATTTCACTTTTGATGGAATATATTAATTGACCTTGGAAAATGGCAAACATACTATATTAATTATTGTTCAAGCAAATGATTATTAAAAACAATAAGATTAACATTTTATACATATAGGTCTTTTTAACCTCCAGATTTCCCACTTGATTAGTTGATTTACAACTTTGCACTTGGAGCAGGGAGGTCCAGTGTTCCAACTTCATGGCTACTCAGACCGAGGCTCTGGTACTCACTTCTAAAGTCAACTCTTCATCATTTACTCAATCTACAGTATTCATTCTTCTTCCAAATCCCTTCATCATGCTTCTGAACTTGTCATTTCATTCCTGTTTCCCTCCACACCAATTTTGAAATTTATCTGTCGAATGTTAACATCATGCTGTAAATACATTGCTAATCATACTTACTATTCATACAGTTCAGACAAATATTTTGTGCCACCCAGCTGATGAAAGCTTTTGCTTTTCTGTAAATGTGTAACATCATATACAGTAGCAAGTTTACAGAAGGTCCCGGGCACAAAACTCGTCTCACAAATAACCAAGAAGGGACCGAAACTGGAAGGAAGGGTAATGATCATATTCAAAGAAATGATAAGACCCAGAAATGATCGGTGATAATAGGCTGCATAATGCATATAACAGTTTTGCAGATACAATCATTTTATTTTAGCAGAAACCAAATTCTGTTAATTTTTGTCAAATTGGCTTGGCAAGTCTAATGATCTTTTCCTACTTCCAGTCCTGGGAAATGGTTTTATTCCTCTGTGTACATTTTATATAATAATAAGAAAACCATTTATTGAGTAATTGAATTATTAATTTCAATGGTTTTGCAGAAATATGCTACTCTATATTGATCAGTAAAAGGAATAATCAAATTTCAGTAACTTATTTCTTTATTTTGACTTTGCATTCTGTGCAAGATCGTGACACTAGTAATGCAACACTATCAGTCACACCAAATCAGCAAAATAACAACAGTCAATGTAACCAACCATCAAGGTCTGAAGTACTCCTTTCACAAAATCAACCACTGCCATCATTACGAACACTGCGAAGGAAGATAGAAACGGTTAGATTTGAGCCAGGTGTTCTGAATGAGGTGTTCCAGAAGTTGGCCATAAAGGTAGGAGCAATGACGGTGCTGCTGTGAAGCCTTTAATAATGGAAATAATTCAGTTACTGCTGCAGTTACCAGTGACATGGGAAGCATGAATCAAGCAACCTGGCAAAGTTTGGCATCATCTGTGGAAAAGAATGCCTAACTGTTAACAAAATTCCACACCCTTGTCAGCCTCATCCCTATCTTCACTTCTTGGCAGACGTTTTACCGGAGCTTGGAGAATCTATTCAGCAGTGTCCGCTCAAAGGACCCAATCCCTTCCTCAGTTGAATTCAAGTATGCCCTGCGAATAATAACCGTCTCCCAGTTCTTGAAGATACCAACTGCTGGAAACTATCAAACCGATGAGAACAACTTCCTCGCGGATTTCAGTTTTTAAACGCCAGACCGTCCAACATCAGATGACATTCCTGAGGTGAACATTCATCTGGCACAAACACCTGACCCGATGACCACAGATGAAGAAAACAGCTTATACCACCTCAGTGGTTATTGCATATCCAGACTGAAGCAAAATGATAAGCACTGCTCAAGCTGTTTGTACAACATTCAATCCACTTCCCCATCATCTTCCATTTTGGCTACATTAACTTTAATTTTAAGTTATAAGGAATACACTGAAGGTAACCTCGTTCATCCAAATCAAAAGGCTTTCCAATACCTCAAGACTGTTGAAATGACCTTCAGGAAGTTTAGCAGTGATGACCTCATCAACATGGGGAATGCCAAGAAACGGTTGACCTTGGCTATCGATTCAACTGCAACCTGCCAATTTCCAGAGTGTCACAACATCAAAGGGAAACTGCTTTCAAGATACATGTACCTGAATGTCCTTCTCCACATCTTTTGTAAAAAGTTAAGGGCTGAAAATAAGACAGAAATTCAGCATAAAAAGTTTGGGGGAGAGTAGTAAAGGGATGGCAATGAGGCATGTCGTTAATAAAATCAAGTGAATAAATCAGACTTGAATGACATAAGTTTGTCATAGTATTTTAAACCCAAATAGATTTATTTTCAGTATGCTGTTCTGCCTAGGATCGAAACGTCAGGCCAACTTACTTTTACACATTCTCTTACACAGGCTCTCTAGTGGATAAGCAGTTTGCTAACAGTTTTATTTTATTTGAATTATTTTCCAACAGATCTGGAAGGTAGCATGAATTTTGTTCTTAAAAGTATGTGAATAACAGTTACCTACCCACAAATATGGCCAAACCTGATTACTACAGTGATCATTAATATTGCAGCATACCATACAGTACTACACATTGTGTGTTTTTAGCTGTGAGATTTGAGGATCTCACCTTCAGACAATGATAGCTGCAGCTGTGTGTCTCAACATGAAACAGTGTTGAAAGGTAATACATACTGAAAATTGGAGCAAAATGCTGAATCAGAAACAAGATTGGTTTTACAAATATTATTAAGGGCTTGGAAAAATGAAGATTTTTGAATTAGGTATGAAGTCAACAATAATAACAATGATCAGCAATTATTTTGATCATGCTTAAGCGACCACTTATGTGGGAGAAATCCAGAAGGGCTTATGGATTACAACTTACACGACAGGTGGCTTCCTGACTTACTGATTTGGCGCTATATAAGTCTCATTTATTATTATTATTATTATTATTATTATTATTATTATTATTATCCTCTCGGCCACAGCATTGGTCATTTATTCCACTCAACATACACATTCTTGTGTCTATTGCTTTCTGATGTACTTCCGTCAACACTAGTATTGTAGTCTCAATTGTGATTTTGCCACCTCCCCTCTCCCCCCTCTGTCAGCTGCCACGCGGAACCTCCCATTTGCTTAGCCTCATTGTTTTACATGCCACCACTTTTATCCACTCGGCCACAGCACTGGTAACTATGCACTGCTTGCAGTCAAATTGAAAAAATGTCCCTGCTGGATACATATGATACGGTGTACACTGTGTGCTGCAAACTGGTATTTGCTGTAACTTGTGTATGCTGAAAGTAACTGTATGTATAGTGGCAGATAAAGATCATAATTTCCTTATTGAAATCTGCCAAAAGTAGGTTTTCCAAGCTTTTTAAAAGCCTTTTCAAGATTTTGAAATCAAATTACAATTAAATTATTTAGGCTAACTCAATTTATAAACAACATTTGGGTATAGCCTACTGCAATTTTGACAGAATATTCCAGCCAGCTATAGCCAATATATTCAGTAAGTAAGTACTTTGAAAGTTATAGCCTTTACTATTTAACAGTTTTAATGTACACATGTCATTCTACTATAAGTGTAGACCATTTGTTCATATTCCCTGATCAAATCAATATTATTGTACATATGTGATAGTTTCTTATAAATAAAATGATTTAAAATTTCAATTAAGGACCTGTCTACTTTCTTTATCATTTTTATCAGCCAACAACTGATACTGAAAATCAATAGCAGAGCTCCTAACTGACCCGCATTTCGCGGGTTGGACCCGCATTCTCACACCCAAACCCGCTGACCCGCGCAAGCGTCCGAAAAACCTGCATTGCAATTGTCAAGTATACATAAAAAAAATTGCATCAAATTTTGACTTAGCAACCATCATTTCTTTAGCATTTATCATAATAGAGTATAAAACCTCCTTTACAGCACCATTTCAACCTCAAATTAGCCTATATTTCTTTCATTGGGGCGAGCAGCGAACATTTTCATGCCACGGGAAAGAATGAATTATCACCTACTATTCAATTTATTGATGTTACACACAAAAAAAATGCATATTTCTCCGAAAATTTTGGGTGACAAAAGCCTTTCTAAGTGCCACCATTTTACATTGTAGGCATCACCAGGATTCCCAAAAAAATCACCCCTCCCCTTATACCTCTCCCCCAGGAAGGCGATTCGTGGCATGGACCAGCATTTGCCTACTCAAGAGTTGGGAGCTATGCAATAGTAACCCTGAAGACTGTAGTGACAAACCGTAACCCCTGCATTACCATGATGTAGGCCTACAGTAGGTACTCATAAAGTTAACTACTGTAGGTGTATAGTATATAATTATAAATACATGCCCATATTTTTGTACTATACACCTACCTTACATTACGAGTGCCTGTGGGCATGAGAAGCTCCTGAGTCCTACATGTAATGTACAACTGTATCCCTACAAAGATGCAGCTCACCTAAACTTAGACTAGAGCCATGAGCATAAGAGCTTAACCCTGTCTGTTTATTACTAGTAATACTACTACTAGCCTAGTTGACTTACTACTGTAGGCTATTTTGCATGGTTATTTCACTTACCTGGTCGTAGACCTTCATCATAAGAACAACTTCTTGTTTCGTGACGAACGGATAAAAGAAAGTGAATTATTTATGATTTTAATTACGTTGACATTTTCTTCGAACGTGGTGCAACAATAAATGCATTTCCTCCGTATAAATAAACGCTACTAGCCCACCAATAGTAGGTTAGCTGTATAGTTCTTGTACAGGGGTTATGTACGACGCACTGTTTCTGCACGATTTCGCGCAACTGTTAAGGAACTATCATGGCGTCCATTGTAAACATGTGACGTCACAAATCGCCAGTTGGCCGAACTCTCTCTATATACGGCTCTGCTTGTAACCAACGAGTTTAATAAATCTGGAGGAACTATCACACAGTAAATACGAGCGTACGCGCGTACCATGCATGGAGGGTCATGTGATGTGTTCCAGGGTGGTACTAATATATTACTCTCCCCATCACGCATGATGATTTCACCCAACTAGTACGTAAATGTGTATGCGTGCTTAGAGCAGCAGACGACACCCGTTACCTAGCAATAACCGTGCCGTGATAGCTATATTCCCGTCGAGCAGCATTAGGCTCTGTTCCATGGAGAATTCCGTGGTTGCACTGAACTAAACAATTCCCCACAGCACCAAACAAATCGTTCTTGAAATACAATACAGACATCGATATTTCCCGCTGCAAGCCCAATGTGTCTGTACTTGTTCTGTGCCAGCATGTCTAACGTTAGCATATTAGTACTATTTCGTAGGCCTGAAGTACCAGTACCTTCTTACGCAGTTAGTTCCCATGTCCGATCCGTCTTGGTGCAAATCTTTCACGAAGTCACTAACACTATTCTCGAACTGCTACAGAGAAATATCAGTTTGGTACCACCCTGGAACACATCACATGACCCTCCATGCATGGTACGCGCGCGCCCAATGGACATGAATCCTCCAAATTTCTTCAACTCGTTGCTTGTAACTGATTTTATTATAGCTTCTAAATCACCTGTAGAACATTCACATTAGGCAAACGCACAATTCTACAATTATTCCGTGATGGCGTACGCAGTCGTGGATCCTATCATATTACGAGAGGTCCAAGTTCCGAAACGAATATTGGGATAAGAGAGATGTGATTGAGGTAGGATGGCCAGCAGACGGTTCACTGATGTGCACACAGCCAGGCGCTGCGAAATACCCTGTCATAGTTATCTGGATATCAGGTAAGATTCCAATCAATTATTCTTATATTGATGATAAATGATTCAATTAGACCTGGCCGTAGAATCCAAAAATTGGAACCATTTTGGCGGCCGTTGTGGTTAAGATGGTGACCATTATTTTTTAGTAACTAGTCATATTCTGATACCTCGGTTACGGAATCGTAGGGGTGGGCAAATGCATCGAGTTCCTATAAATATAATATTGACAATCTAGGGTAGGGACCGCTCTCAAATCGGGGTGGAGTAGACTTGAATGTGTTTACCAGTGTTTGTAGGTGCTGATGCCAGCTTTTCAGGTTCAACCTTCATGGGAAATGGTCATGCCTAGCCTTCGTGTGTTATTCTTTCGCCGTGACAGGCCTCCACTAACTGTTAACTACCTGGTGCAGGCTCCGTGCAGCAACCAGAGAGCTATTTTAAATATTAGTGGTCGCCGTATAAACGGAAAATTACGATAATTTTTCCCTTAACAGAATTAGCGTAAATGTCAAGCTTTGAGTGCACGCAGAAAGAGAGATATATGGAGGGGACATTCAAAGAGAACATCTGGAAACATTACGATATTTTTCACAAATATTCATGCTTAGATAAGTGCTTCCTCACAATCAACGAGCCGCCCCAAAATTCGCTCCGCTTACGTAAAACTTCTATATATATAACACGTGGAAAAACCCGAGTTTTTACACACATAATTCCTACTGACATTGGTCACAGAACATAAGTAGGTCATCGACATTCGAACTTGCCCTAGTTCATCGCACCATGGGAACGACACAACACATTAAACAAGATGTTACATTTTGCCGCCATCTGGACGCCGAGTGTAAATTTTGGTGTAATATGAAAATTGTGAATGGTACTGTGCTGCGCGGCTAAAAGTTAACCTATTGCGACACAAATTTTGGGAAGCTGTTGTTCAAGTAACTTTTGTATCAAATGTAAAGTACTCAATTCAATTCATAAGACTTTATTTCAATCTCTTGTATTAAAGTATGCAATTTAACAATAGATTATCGATAAAACACCGCAAAGTCTGATACTATTTATGTTAGGATTTAAGTGCTTTGAAGGTGTACTAAACATAATGGAGGTAGTTTTCTTAACATTGAGTGACAATTTATTTGCACAAAACCAATTATGAATATATGTAAACTCATTCTGTATAGTATCCAATAGAAAATCAATGTCATTACTGGAAAAGAACAGGTTGGTATCATCAGCATAAGAGATTTTATGAAATTTGTTGCTGGCTCCATAGTGGTCATTAACATAAATTATAAACAACAATGGACCAAGTATGGACCCTTCAGGAACACCACACTTAATTGGCTTAGAAACAGAATTTATATTATTAATAGCAACAAACTGGTTGCGATCAGCAAGATAGCTTTTGAACCACTGAAGTACAGTTCCCCAGATTCAACTTGATTTGTACAACCCATCGCACAACACTTGCGTGCGTAATTTGTTTTCTAAACAATGATTTTTCATTTTGGTTTAAAATCTTGTGATAGATAGACAAATATATTGTTTTTTTCAAAACTTACGATGTTGCCGAAGGCCGAGTTATATAAATTCAGTGATCTGAACTTCTGAAGACCACGAATACTGATCATGTGTGTTATTCTTTTCAGCAATTATTACACGAAATGTTCACAATATTATTGGGCCTAATTAGTAATTAACATACATTGATCGTCGTCTTGTTTGCCTGAATTGCTACCTGTTAGAAAAAACCCTTAATTATTGTACTCATAATGTCCTATTTTCATATACTAATAGTCGAGTGACGGTGCGTCGAAAAAGGGAAAACGGCGGTTAAACGTTTAACCGACCGGCGGCGATCCGGTTAAACGTTTAGCGAAATATCCGTTAGGTCACACCCTACTCACTGGTCGGTGGAGCAATGACATCTGTCATCTGCTGATGTTCAGTATACGAGGTGCTAATTCTCTGAGATCAGGATGGAGCGAGTTCCAAAGAACTGAGTAGAAAATCAGACTAATAGTCAGTTCCCGAGTCAGTTTCGACAAGCTGATCCAGGGCTGTCACGTACCGTACGTTTAAAAGTTGTCACGGGACGAGTTAGTTTAGTGTATGCACAGGATCGCCACCCCCACCCCATCTACCCGAAGCTATATTCTATTATCATTAATTATATTACCTCTACTCTTCTCGTGCATACGATTCCAGTCACCATTTTATTTTATTTTCGACAGATGACACAGCAGAACTCCAGAAGATTCTCGAAGGGAGGAAGGAGGAAGCCCCGATGGGCAGAGGACACCGAGCAAAGAAGAGGAAAGTCATCGAGAGTGCGCCAGAGGATGTAAGTCATTGCTATTCCGTGAATTTGCACATACATAGGGCCTAATATCTGGTTTGGAAGTCAGAAAAAAGACTGGCGGGAGCCTCATCCTACCTATATCAAAACCTGCAATTTTTATATTGTAAAAAAAACACTTCATTTTCTCTAATCGATTTTTTTGTACTATTTTCCTGCCTGCTTCTGGGAATCCATCGTGCTTCGCGCACATTTGAAATTTCTTTATTAGCAAATGAATCATCCATCACACAATCGAAAAGCATTCTGAAGATTATAAAATACCAATACTTATGGTACAGTACATTCACATTATGGATGCATCCAATTGTGGAATATAAAATTATACGTAAATGAAAAAAAAGAAGAAAAAAAGGAAACTTTAGTTATCATAGTGCAACAATGACGTCACACCTGTTTGCTTCAAGTTCACTTTGGTAGAATATCAGATATATAACTTCAACTCTCAATATGTAAAAAATGGTACATAGGAATTGAATGCAAATTTCACCAGAATGTTTGGATTATGTTCCTCTTTAAAACATCAAAAAGAAATTTTGACCTGGACTATTCTTTTAAGTACTGGTAGATTTAAATTGTATTGTGTGGTTTAATCCATGTTTGAAGTGAAACTCTACAACAGTATACTGGCTCCAATTGTGTCGTGTGTTATGGGAGATTTTGAGGTGTACCAGCCTACTGGAGGGTTAACTGAAGTGATTATTTATTGCAGTGGAATACATGCATCATCAACCCATTTCTAAAAAACAATAAAAACTAACTTTTTTCTAGCTGGAAAAAATACATTACACAAGCTTCAAACTTGAAATACAGTGTATGATATTAACTTATTGTACAGAGTTGTTTATAAATGTGCGATAAAACGTCTAATATTCAAATTGCCACCATACCATGAAGGAGTTGAGTGCCAAAGCTGAAATTTGGTGTAAAAGTAGATATAATATGTATGGTGTACATTTCAAAATATGTTTCAATTGATCGCGGGGTCAAAACGGGCGGGGTCTTTTTCACCTTTTTCTTGCTGGAGCCAACTTTGGGCCCATGCCATTTCTTATATTGCTTATGGGTATAGACATGCAACCATAGATAATACCCAAGGAATATAGGATTCATGTGACCCCTCATGTGGGCACAGGGTGACCTTAAAAATCACAAAAAAAAACATTTTTTCCGCTGAATAAAGTGCCTATTTGGATGATCATAACCAGAAAAGTAAAGGAGATACAGTTAAAATGAGTATACCAAATTTGAGCTCTTTACCTGGTACAAAGATTAAATTATGAGCTTTGAAAGTCGGAAAATATCACAAAAGGCACTTTTCGCGAATCGCAAACGAGCAAAATGGCCGTTTCGACACAATTTCAACGGGCCATATCTCGAAAACGACATGGAGTATGACTTAACTTTTTTGTATGTGTTCATTTGGGACATACTCAATCATTGTTATGAAATTTCATGAAAATCTGAGAAGGTCACCTGGGAACTTTGTTGATTTGAGGTGGAATGACCCTTATTTGCATATAAACGAAGAATAAATAGGTGTCATCGCCATTTTGTCAGAAAAATACACCAACAAAATGTGACAAATGTCAATTGGTAGATGAGAGCGCAATAAAAAAGTCAATAATCGCGAATAAGCCGCCCCTGACTGTATGGACGCTCCGCCACTGTAACATGTTACTGACAGCCAAATAAGAACCACTGTTCTAAAATTCAGAATGACTGATTATCGCCACGGTACCAAGAGAGCTGCTATTAAAAGTAGTACTAATTCCATATGCATATCAGCTAAAGAGGTATAAGGCTAAACTTTGCTGTTAAGATTTTGATAAATTCCTGCATTCTTTTGTTACTTGCAGAACATGTATCCATACTCAACATGTTACATGGAATAAAGTGACATTATGTTATAAGCGACGAAATACGAAACCTGTTTTTTACTTAAGCAACTGGCAATGCTAAAGTAATGGGCAAAATTCCCTGATGTGCTCTTCATGATGTAGTAGATGACATGACCTTTGTGTGTAATTCCTAAAAGGTTTTCATTTAATTGAATCTTCAAGAGCCGTAAAAAAGAAGAAGAGATAAGTGGTGTTAATTAGTTTTGTGAGTTTGACTTTTTCTGTGTTATCAGCACTGTGTATAGTATATCATAGATGCAGAGAAACATGTTAAAAGGAAGTCTGTGAACCCCAAGTGATAATTTTCTGTTTCTTGCAGGCTTTACTAAAGAGGCAGCAAAAATTCTACGAACATGGGCAAAACCTCAACTGGAGGAATATATTCATGGCAATTTTCCAAATGCACCACTTGGCCTGGTTGGTTTGACTTTGGACATTGTGATAAGGCCAGAGTTGTAAAGAAGATTGAATTCCACATATTAAAAGAACTGGAAGGGAAGGTGGGCAAAGGGAAAGTTCTAATAATCCCACGGAGAGACCTGCCTGGAGTCTCAGTACATTCTGAGGTATGTTTTGGACAAACATGGGAATTTGCATATTGCAATAATATGTAAATTAGATTATGCATCTCTAAAAACATTTCATATTTGTGTATACTGTCTTGAATACAAAAGCATTCAAAACTATACTTAGTAAACCCATGTATATCCAAATGTGAGCTTGGGAAGCTAGCTTTGTTAGTGTGAATAGTATAATCATGTACTGATGAAGAATGTCTAATGTCAGAATATTCTCAAGTAATGGTTGTTATTAGTCATGTTGTATCCTCCAATTTGCTGTAAATGAAAAATTATTTATTAGGCAATTGTATGATGAATATCAGCTAGTTTAATTCATAAAAAACAGATACATGTTAGAAAACAAGGCAGAGTCTTTTCGGTCTCAAGTCACAACAACATAGAACACCGAGATTGAATCAGTCAACATTAATTGCTGAGGAATCAAGGATACTAGTCATATTGATTGACAAACTTACTTATGACACCATACAGTAAGTGTTGCATTGTAATTGACAATGATCATTTCTCAATCTTTTTCTATCTTCACCTTAACAGGGTATTGCCTCTGGCACTCCAACAGTAAGCTTTAATTCACAAAGAGGTAACCAGGAGGTATGGCACTAATTGTTTCCTTTGTCAATATGTTGTATGTATTGTAAAACCAATGAATACAACTGAAGTAAAAGTGTTGATTACAATTGCAACTTGCAGAACAATCAATCTTTATTTAGCAAATGAAAGACATTTTTGACTAATTACAGGTGGGTGTGACTGTTTTATTAAAATATGTGGGAACGAATCTATACTTAGAAAGTAACAACCTGTTCTTGATTTACATATTTCAACCAAATGTTTTTAATAATTTACATCTGACTGTCAAAAAAACCTATCGCGAATAATCATAGTGTCATATCTCTTAAATACCTACATTATGGTAATGTGAGAATTGAGGTCTCAAACAATATTAACAGTATTATAGTATGTTTAAGTGTGTAATGAATGGTCGGTGTCTGAGGAGTACAGTATACTGATCATAAATTCATGGCGGTACACAAACGGTAGTCCAAGTTCATGTGGAGTCCACCTCTTACACTGTTGTTACATAACAAAAGTATATATGAAAATGGAATAGCCCAGTTTATTTCTGTTACAGACAGTGCTTCAACACCACACACAAGTGGTGTTCATGATTCAACCTCTATTGATGTTACACCATCTAGAACTGATGACACTACAGCTTCAGGTGTGAATTTGACATTACCAACAGCACCATCATCATCCTCTCCTACTCTTTCATCAGGTAACTTGCCTGCTCTTTTATAAGAAGTACTACTGTTGTAGAGTACAATGAATCAATTTCGTTTGCAAAATAGTGCCACATGCTGTGTGCAGTACATTGTATGTTGAAGAGCCTTTTCAAAATGTTTGGCTGTGGTGATAAAGAAGGTACATGGGAATTTGTAGATTAATTACTATACCATTGGTATGGTCCTTGCTCAAAATGTATTTACTGTAACGTCACCATTCCAAAGCTAAAAAGTTGCTGGTTAATGAAGTTGATCCGTGATTGGTACAATGATATTGATTTAGAGATGGTCTGTACCTTTTTTTGTAGATCACACACACATATAATGGATTAATGGGTGTAAGGAAAGAGTTATAAAAAAATCCAGATATTCAATAACTGAATTTGTTGGTAGACTACAGTACAGTGGTCAGTGCCATTTGGGTTTTTTAGGGTGTAATGAGATGTTGCTAAAATAAGGTACTGGACATAGAGTCTCGGCTGATCGTTGGTCAATTTGAGTTGATAACTGACCAGTGCTGTTGGTATACCATATCGTTTCTTACTGGAGTCTTGATGTATTTTATGGGTAGGTGGGGCACAATGTAAGACCAAAAAAGCCAGTACAAATTTTGCAATAAGAGGATTCAAATGGTTTATAAATCCATTAAGACAATTTCAATACCTGGATCATCCCTCTGATGGTCTATGAACAAAGCAGAGGGACCTTAATACAATGAAGTGTGCCTGATTGCATTTGAGATTTTTCTTTACTTCTTTTTCAGGAAATTTAAATTGGATTCTTATTTGAATTTATTGCATTTCATACATTTTCTCTCTCTCCTACCCCCTTCCCCCTATCC
>JAIPMN010117520.1:6887-19047 GCA_020650975.1 Apostichopus californicus | reverse complement strand
CCCCCCCCCCCCGCCTTTGAAACCTGTGCACGTCACTGAGAAAGGGTAAAATCTGTTCGGGTCTTTTTTTCGTCAAGATGTTCCATGTAACATATGCCTGCCATTTCCGACTTCTTACTTCACAGTACTGCTATTCGTACATAATGTATAGACCATATAATTTCTATGGTATACCGTATAGACGTAACATTTATAGATCAATTCATTGATGGTTAGCAAAATGGACGACACGACAGGTCACGGCCGTGGTGTTCATGAAACTTACATTTTGTGAGTATAATTGTAATAATTCAACTTTAAATAAGATCAGTATCAATTCCAGTGACTTTTGTTGGTATCTTATATCACAAATGTTCTCAGACTGTTCGCAGAATCTGGCAATTTGGCTACTTTTGCCATTTTCTGAAGTAAGGAAATGGCTTAGTGCGTATTACTAACGTTAAACCTAGTTTCGCGAAATAC
Source organism: Apostichopus californicus (assembly GCA_020650975.1). Lineage (NCBI taxonomy): Eukaryota > Metazoa > Echinodermata > Holothuroidea > Aspidochirotida > Stichopodidae > Apostichopus > Apostichopus californicus. Next base: position 18,585 of record JAIPMN010117520.1, on the reverse strand, counting down.
TTAAATACATCTAGGTTAGTTAGACGTAGGCTAGACCACCTGTACAATACTGACATAGTTAGGCCTAGGCCAAATGTGCATAGGCCAAATGATCATATCCCTTGGCTCTTACTTTTACCTAGGTTATGCTTAATCTAGACTATATATCACAAATTATATATATTAGTACAGCCTAGTTTTGGTTAGTGGAGAACTGTGTGTGAATGCATTTTCTAAGTTAGGCTAGTCTATTTTAGGTTTGATTATTATGAGTAAACTATGCATTGGATTATGAACTTAGTGATACATGTATCCCACTTCACAGAGGTAGCAAACACAGTAATTTATTTTAAATAATGAAATGGGTGCAATTATTATATTTGGAAGATCAAGATGACTTAGTAATTAGTAATAGTATTGACAGTACTGTTACTAGGATTTAGAAAGTTGCGTGGATGCAACTTGTTTATAATGTTTACGTTCTCACAGAAAAACTTACGTCCCTGCAGTCCTCCATGATAACATGCAGTTTAAACTTTAAAGTACCTGTACAAGAACACACAATACTTAGCCATAATGACCCCTGACAACACATCAGCTTGTGCACAATGGAAGCCAATATTAGTACTAGGTCTAGCCTATAATATTCACAAAAGAAAAATCAATTTGATGAAACTTGTAACTAATATACAACATCAAACTTACTGACAAATTCGGAAGCGAGAAATTTGCTGTAGACTAGTTGAAAAGTAGCGCATATATTCTGGCCTAGACATCACGCAATGCATACTACTGTAAATGGTTTACAACTCCCTTACATCTATAGCGCCTGTTAAATTGTTATAGGCTATGAATATGCTGTGATGTTGGAAATCAATCTAAAGTAAAGTAGTGCCTAGAGAGAAAATGGAAGCATAAAAAAGGGACTTTTAACTGATTGTATTGAGCTCCATAAATTTTGTAGTTCTACTTATAGATCTCAACATCACAAGAATATGCCCTTAAAAGGCCTAGTTCTTGCCCACAACTTTATGCATCACATACTTTGTGTTCATTGAGCACTACAGATGCAAGAATGTTTCCAGACGATGGATAAGGGACTATTAACCAATCAAATCATGGGAAATATTGAAAAGCATCATTGACTATTTTAAGCACGAAAATCTATTTAATGGAATTGTTGTTAACTCTGTACCTTGTGGTTGATTGCTATGATTTATTCGTTTTCCAAAATATTCGATCATCTGTGGAATTGGAGGAAATTTTGGTTAAAAACTTAAGAAAAATTTACAGTGTTTTTTTTTAAATATAAAAGGAAAGATGATCATTCAAAAGTGTGTTTTGTTATGTTTTGCATAGGCATGCGTAGTTGTGAGTGGAGTGTTGTTGGGTTTGTTTCTCAAAATTAAAAGAAGTTTACATTAGCCGGACGCAAGCAATTCAAAGATTTTGCGTCCCTGGCTAAAACATTGTAACACTGCTGATTGATAGTGACTTGTTCCTTCTTACAGGCACACAAGTGATGCAAAGTTTTACATTGAGGCATGTGATGCAGGTACAAAGGAGGTGTTGGTCATTGACCGAATGACTAACGAGGTTTATCTTGAAGGTAAGTTTCACAATGTATCGAGGAATAGCCTAATATTAGGAAAATGCATCTATAGCTCTTTGCAGCTTTTGATTTCTGTTTATCACAGACTACAAGACACGAAGATATACCAGGATTTTATTTTAAGCAAACTTGTATTAAGTAGCATCTTGCCCAATATTGGAAAAAAATGAATTCCAAAGATATCTGAGGTATAAATCTATTGCGGAATGACTCGTGATACAGAATTATAGAGTTTGATTTCGCATGGAAGCAAGTAAATATTATACATGTGCTAACAATATTATTTCTGTTTGATGTTGTTTGTTCATGGGTAGACATCGCTTTGCAAACACAACCAGTTGCGGTTCAATTAGAGAACAAAGACAACCATTGTTTTATCATCACCAGTTCGTTGGTTTATACTGCATTTTGACTTTTCAGGAATGACCTGGTTTAGGAAGTCTCATTTTATTGTCATTTTTGAAGTGTTTGTATTCAACAGAGTTCTGCTCCAAACTAAACTGGTGACTAAATGTAATGATTAGAATTTCATCTGGTACTCCAGAAGAAACATCACAAAAACCCTATTTGAGATTTTGTGTATCACCTTGAATATTAATGCACACCCAATACAAGGGAATACTGTACAATAAAATGACAGAACAATCGAATGCAACGTTGCTAATTATGGCAATGGTGTTGGTAAAACACAGTGGTATTATGATAAGAAGCAACAGTGAATTCACTGGCTTACAAATAGGAAAGCCACAAAGGATGTGTCATTGGAGGGAGCAGTCCATGACAACCTTCCTCCACGGATGACGGGACATTCTCGGGCAGAATATTTAGAAATCTTACTAGATGATTGACAATGATTTGACTCCTTGAATAACTTTGTTATTATGAAAGTAATATCTTTGCTTAACACCTTGAATACATCAGTGATTTCCTAAATTATTTTTCTCATTTAATTTAGTAGCTCGTTAATAACAGCCAAGGATGGAACGGTAAATGGACATAGAAAATTTTGCCTGTTTACATTTCTTGAAAATTTGTTGTGTTTCTTCAAATTTCAGAGAATGGCACAACATTCCCTCCAGGAATCACTAGCAGACCCATCTGCGGTCTGATGGGAATCATTCGTCTGTTGGCAGGTGAGTTCGTAATGTGAGAAGCAGAGCTCTCTAGCCACCCAAACAAATCCAAACGAATCCACAATTGATCAAAAGGATACAATCTGTGTGAGATGCCGCATTAAAGCTGTTTCACATGCTTATTTAATGGAAATCTTCAGCCGCACCCAAAAATCAACAGCGGGAACTGTCATATCGGTGCTTTTATCTGCGAAACTTGAAGAGCTGCAGTCTCTGAAATCACTGAGATTACATCATCCAAGAAGTTTATTATATATGGTCTACAAAACAGTCTTAAGTATGGTCGACTGAACAGTCTTATGAATTGTCTAAAAAACAGACTTATATATGGTCTACAAAACATACTTATTTATAGTCTATAAACAGACTTATATATGGTCTACAAAACAGTCTTATGTATGGTCTACAAAACAGTCTTATGCATGGTCTACAAAACAGTCTTATGTTTGTTCTACAAAACAGTCTTATGTATGGTCTACAAAACATAATTATGTATTGTCTACAAAACATACTGATGTATAGTCTACAAAACAGTCTTATATATGGTCTACAAAACAGTCTTATGTATGGTCTACAAAACAGTCTTATGCATGGTCTACAAAACATACTTATGTATGGTCTACAAAACAGTCATATAAAGAGTGCTAAGTCTTAGATGTTTAAAGCCATTTTGGGATTTGATTTTAGATACTAAATTCCCGTATCAAATGCAATTAATTAGGCAACTAGTTACATTTGATTTCAGATAATGAAATAAGGCAATAGAAAGTTAAGAAAGCAGTCCAATTTTATTGTTCCATGTGAATTTAAAATACTAATATAGAAGTTTGTTGGCTGTCAAAGGTTATCAATATTATTCTGTCCCAACCCCCCCCCCCCAAGTTCCTCCCCTCATATATGCTACAAGTCAAAAACATGATCTCAAAGGTTCAAGCTCCCACAAACATTTTCAGCTATCTGTTAATATTTTATTTAAATATGAAGCATTTTGTCTCTCTTAGAGATCATTATTCCTGATTTTATACTCGTCAGTTTTAGGAATGGCTTCCTATGCAGAATCTCCAAGAAGGTACTTTCTCAAAAACTGAACCATTTTTTAGCACATTTTAAGGATGCAAGCAATATTGATAACACATAGAAACACATAGGAGTGGAAATATCCATTTGTCGTATGTTAATCATTTTTCTTCTAAATCCAGGAAACTACTTGGTGGTGATTACCAAGAAGTCAAAGGTCGGTGAAGTGAATGGACAATCACTGTGGAAGGTGGAAGCTACCGAATGTTTGGGATACCATCGTACAGACCTCCATATCAACGAAGAGCAGGTAACGATTCTCATCTTCATGTTTTCTGGTCTTGGTTTGTAGTTATCTGTTGGTTGGATCTACATTGTGCCATGTTTACATCTGTCTTGGATCCATTCATCTATCTACAGTAGATAAACTTGTAAAACTAAGATTGTCTAAGTTAGCTTTGAAAGCTTAATTTGACTACTTGTAGACCATGAAACATACTGCTACAAGTGCAGGTTGGATTGCTATAACACTTTTATGTTTTAAGAACAAGTGAGGGTCATCAATTAAAGTGACTGGATTATATGTAGGTTAATACTCAGGCCGTTAGGTCAGATGCTCAGATGCTACGCAAGAGCCAATTGGAAAACGTGAGAGTTTTATGGCCCTGAATGACATGTTTACAATACTTTTTTTGTCAAGGAGAAAAGTTGTATTGAATGTCTTCCAAGGCTGCTGTCTTCTTTAAATGAAGTTAAAAGAACATGATTGTGGCGAGTTATTAGAAAAATTTATGAAACAGCGGATTGACATTAAACATTTAGGTCTGTACTGGGGTGCCATTGTCATCATCTATTTCTTTAGCCTTAAGGAGCATTCCTGAGATTTAGAATCATTACCCTCACTCAATGTTTTCTTTTTGTATTGGACTATGATAGGGTAAACTTCTGCCTTAAGTCACCCTTTAATATCCTTCCATTGCACACACTTAATTATTTGTTATCTTTCAGTGAGTCCACTATTTTGGTTTTGGAATATTGTCTATGATCCAAACCCAGCCATCCATTTTCTTTTTCGAACATTTTGCAATGAGATGACATGTTCGCAACCCTATCAGTGACTTAGTTTATCTTCACAAAGTTTAGGATAGAAATTATCTCTAGAATTTCGGATCGAGCTTCAACATCTCCGATGTCTCGGTTTTGACTCAATTCTTGGGTAATTTTTACTCGGTTGCCATATATCGATCATGTAATTGGGTGACAAATACTAAAGTCAATTCACAATGCCTTTCAAAGTTTGTAACCAGTGATCAAGCTCCAACTGTAAGTTTATAGTTTAATGAAGTTTATACTAGTCTACAGCAGCTCATATGAAACCCTATTGAAGTGATGCTTGTGGATGAAAAATGGCTTAAATATCAAGCCTTATCTCTTCGATGAGTGTTCAACGAATTACAAATTCACGAATGACTTCACCGAACAATATCGCACAGGTCAAGAGAATCTAGGTCCCGGTGGAATTTTGAATCCAGAACCTAAGGGTTTAAGAGCAGACCGCCTAGCTGTAACACCCCAACTTGATCATGCAACTGACAAGAATGGCAGGAAGATGATAGCATAGAGAAAATAATTGGCCTTCCCTATCGATATGAGGAAAAGAAAAACATACTTCTTTGAAAAGAAGCAGAATTTCCCAATATTATAAACATCATTGTAACATTAATGAAAACAAAAATATAAAATCTAGTTTCCCCTACAGCACGTTATTGAATAACGATTGTCTTTGAGCTGCAAACATGACTAGATGCACTATTTAATCATCCATAATTTTGTCTTTTTGATTTTTCTTCAGCGGTTGGATAACCAGTTGTACGAAACTATGCTTAAATTTGCCCTGGACTGGAATCATTTCTACTTTTGTAACAACTATGACATCACTCATTCCATGCAAAGACTTTATAACACGAGTCCTGAGTTCCTGCAGATGCCTTTATTGGAACGGGTGAGACAAACCAACAATTAGGACATCCTAGTCCCCCTTTAAGCTTGGTCAATATTTTAATTGAAGAAGGAAAAGAACACTTTTTGAAGAAAAAGATGCATTTTTTTTATGTTGCTATATGTAAGAGTTTTGCACTAAAGGACTGTATTAGATGATGGAAATATCTTACTATGTAGTTATGCCCTGGAGGTAGGTGATAGGTTAGAATGAATTGTCTGTGAGACTTATTCCAGACATTAACAAGTACAGAATAAAGAAAAGCCAATCATGGTATTGGATTTTTACGACAAAAGCAAAATGCAAACGATTCTCAGACATGATTGTGATTTGGTGTTCTATGCTTTAGTAATGCAAAGTTAGAATTGAACACATGTTTCATGGAAAGAGTAGACAAAAAATTAAGTGATGAGACAGAATTATTACAGACTTAGGCATCTGGCAACCATTTGTCAAGGGGAAATTACAAAGAAAATTCAAAAGAAAACAAAATACATCACAGGTGGAATTAACATTCAGATGAACCAGCATTGCTATCAGGTAGACATATTTTGTCCTCTCTTAATTTTTGTGTACATTTTAATTTTATCATTCAGGAATTAATTATATCATTCAGGAGTTAATTTAGTTTTCTTTTCATGAAATATCCTCACATATTTTCTGCAGTTGTCCTCTATTGATGGAACAACATTCCTAGTAAATCTTTTCATTTCTTTTCCTCTGTATAGGCTGATCAGAGATTTGTATGGAATGGTCATTTACTCAGAGATCTCAGCGTTCAACCAGAGGTAATTATAAGAAAAATACATTATTCATGATTGTTAATTTTAGCAGAAAAATATCTGCCCTGAAACTGTGGTATCTGTTTTTGCTGTGAATGAACAGTATAATATTAGTTGATTTTGCCGTCAGAGAGCCTCGTTTTAGTTGGATCAGACCAGTTTCTTGACAGATGTTTCTTTACTCTCAACCACCTTGTGTTTGACGGTTGAAGGGAGACTTGTAACAAGTCTGTAATTGCACTCATATTCTAGCATATTCCAGCACATTCCCCCAACCCACCCTACCCCCCCCCCCACATCCCCATGGATTTGTACTAACCCTTGTGCTCCAGGCATTATGAGACTGTAGTATACTAAAGGTACTAGAGCAAGATTAAGTACTTGTACTCACTCTTAAAGCCTTGTAATCATATTCATACTCATATCTATGGGAATTCTAGTTGTTCTAGTACTCAGGCTGTTGTAATCCTGAGACAAGTCTGGTCAAAAGTGAGTGAACATGTTTGAAAGCGTCTTATAATTAACGTCATGAATCATTCACACTTATATATATTTTACCCATCAACAAAGCAAATATTTCATCTTCCAGCAATTTCTGTTTTTGTTACAGCTCGGCAATTTTCTGATCCCTGTCATTTGTGGATGTATCCTTTTCTGGTTATCTTACGTTAGGTCAACTTTGGTTGCTAATATGGTAGAGTGAAAGTAAAGATGGTTTCTTCTCTTTTCATCAAAATGTAGGAATTTGTGAGATTTAACCTGTTTTAATTTTTCCATACATTTATATACTTCCAAGAAAATAATACAAGAAATTATACATAATTATGTGATCATAAACAATGTGAACAAACTTTACATGCTCTCTTTATCTTTGACTTAACTTTCATTTGTTGCATGGAAACAAAAGTATCAATACTTATTATACTGTTTTCTCCCAAAATATTTTTTAAAACCACACCGTGCAACAGTCAGGAAGTGGTATGACTTTGTAACAGGAGGGCTGATGCTGGGTTACAAATTTATGCCAATGCTAAGATAGTAGTCAAGAGGGGAGGAGTTTGATACCTTTAGTCAAGAGGGAGGGGTTTGATACCTTTAGTCAAGAGGGAGGAGTTTTGATACCTTTAGTCAAGAGGGAGGAGTTTGATACCTTTAGTCAAGAGGGAGGAGTTTGATACCTTTAGTCAAGAGGGAGGAGTTTGATACCTTTAGTCAAGAGGGAGGAGTTTTGATACCTTTAGTCAAGAGGGAGGAGTTTGATACCATTAGTCAAGAGGGAGGAGTTTTGATACCTTTAGTCAAGAGGGAGGAGTTTGATACCTTTAGAAACCCTATAGAGGACATGTCTGCCCTGTCTTATCCTGCCCTTTCCCCCCCCCCCCTTCCTCCAACCCTGCTGAAAAGCATCACTTTTGTTTATCTTAAACCTGATTTATTTGCCTTAAATACGTCAACCTCAGTCGTGTCCGTTCTGCCTGGCTTCCTCAACAACAAACGGTTTGATTACATCCTAATCTCCAGGAGAAGTTGTTTTAGAGCTGGCACCAGGTTTTACATGAGAGGGTTGGATTCAGAAGGACATGCGGCAAACTTTGTGGAAACCGAACAGATTGTGCAATATGAGGGAAAGAGGGCGTCCTACGTACAGGTGAGCTGAAAACTCGACGAAGATTTCATTTACGTGAAGTTAATTTGCAGTCGTGTATTTGTTAATGTTACGTATGTACAATGTGGAATGTAACATAATAAATGTCATCAAATAAATTCATGTAACAATATGTAATGTTATGTAACTTATATGTGTAGCATAGTCTAGTGCCATGTAAGTCAATGTTATGTAATTGTAATGTTTTTCGATGGTTCATTGTAGCATAAGAATAATTTGATATAATATAATGTAACCTATGATACTGTAATAGAGATTTCAGATAGCCATGAAAGGAGTTTTATATGATTTTGCAAATGATATTCATGGACTGGTTTCTATACTAGATACCATACACTACTATTTCAACTTACATGGAAAGCCATATTCCATGGCTGTTCTTTGGGAAGAAACCTTTGAAGAGAAGTTAGAGGAATTCTTAGGAAAAAATAGGAAATCTTTAGATCTGTTTGACTGCAGTAAAGTCTTAGATGTTTACCTTCAAACATCTTTCTTGTCCTGAAAATATTTCTTCACAGACCCGGGGTTCCATTCCATTGTTTTGGTCTCAGAGGCCCAACCTTCAGTATAAGCCTCAGCCGCAACTGAGTAAGACTCAGAGCCACGTAAGTTAAACAGAATTCAGTCCTTTATAGACAAACTCAAAACCGAGAATCCTTGCTTGAGGTCGATTCGCTTTTACAGTTTTACGCTGAAATCAGCGTTCTGTTCGACAATTTTTTTCCACACGTTTTACTCAAAATTTGATCATTCGTTGAAGACAGCCTTGTAGATACTTCTGTTTACAGAATGAAGGCTAATGAGCAAGTAAAACTAATAAATTTGATACTCAACACGCCATTGCCTAGACACTTTATCATATAAGTATTAACCTCATGTCACAAGCATGTCTGAAAAATTCAAAGTTTTTAACTTTTGAATTCTTTATTGGAAATAAAACTTGACTATAATAATTTATAAAGGAATAAATCCACATTGTCATGGAATGTTATTGTCAAATGGAAGTCATAAAATTAGCAATATCAACTCGAGAAAGCTGCTTTAAGGTACATGGAGGTAATCAGCTCAAAATATTACCAATGTTTGTAGATTTGATTTAAGTTATGTGTCAATATAAATTTATGTTTTCAAGAGAAAGTTTGTCATATTTAGGGAAAAGATCATGATTGCAAAACAAGTTATTTTTATTTTATGTTTTTTTTTTTATTCCAATTTTTTTTTTAATACAGAAAATGAAGGATTTAGTTTATATTTCATTTTTTACCTCTTCTAGTTGGATGGCTTTCAGAAACATTTCGATAGTCAGATTGTGAATTATGGTAATCAAGTGGTTATTAACTTGGTGAGTACTCTTATCATCTAATACTGAAGGAGATAGGTGTAGATCCAGGTGGAGGAGTGGGTGGCGGGGGGGCAGCGGAGGGGGGTAAACCCACTTGTCAACCTCTCAAAAAAGATGAAAAGTTGTTACTAGCACATTCCTTTCTTGCAGACCTAATTTATTGTCTAAAATATGCCTCACAATGCACCATAACCCATCTAAAATTTTTCTTTTTTTTCTAACTTACAGACTCCCCCCCCCCACTCGACTCCCTGCCTACATGGGAGTAGGCCTTAACAACCCCAAGGGCTACTCCACTCATTTGTTAAAGTAGAGAGGGTCTTTACATTGGTCGATTGCAAAGTTTTAATTTTTAGTTTTACAAACATTTCAGTTTGAGAACCAAACACAGAAAGCTGCTGGCTGGCCGGGTTGGGTGGGTGTGTAACCATTGCAATCTATCTTCGTTCTAACCAATCATCATGCATTTTATTATGTCGATAGATTGATCACAAAGGACCTGAACAAAAGATGGAATCCACGTTTGCCAAAGTCATCACCGATTCCAAGAATAACTTGATCAGGTGAGATGACTTTCTGCTTTGAATCTTGATCACTCACTCCAAAAGGTTTGAAGCCTATAATATATCTGCGACCCCTCGTACAGTGCAAAAATACTACACGGTTTCAGTTTGCCATTGAAGAAGATCCTGCTAGGATCGAAACGTTAGGGCCTCTAATTTATACTTTTGACCTATACAGGTGGGGTTTTTTTTGCAGTAGATAAAGCAGTTTGTTAACAGTTTTCCTCTCTCTGAAATGACAATACTGTATAAGCATTTTATAATCCACCATAAGTACTAGCATTAACTTTGTGTTATGATTTGATACATTTGTTTTCAGTCATTCATCACCAGACTAGTTTTGGGTTTAATTTTGGTTTAATTACTGCTGCCCATCTCTTTTATTAAGGCATCTTTTTGTGCCCATATTTTGAAGCTGTCAATTTGCTATCCTTTTCCAGGTACTATCCATTTGACTTCCATCATGAGTGCAGGAAGATGCGGTGGGATCGACTCTCCATTCTCATGGAGAGGGTCTCTGGGGACCAAGAAGAGTTTGGGTGAGTAAACATCGACAGCTTAGGCTGCACCACACGAGAATGCAAAAGCAATCTCGAATACCATGTGGCTGATTATGCTATACCAGATCAGTTTGTTCCTGGGATAAATCTATGTAGTATGCTGTAGGACTATGCAGTCAGTTCCCGGATCATTTCCTAGGAAGGGTCAGAGAGAAACATTGTTCGGAGCATTAGGTCCAGAGAGAAACAAAATCTTACTAAACGCTTGATTATAATGGGCATCATGCATGGTAGGCTGCTAGAGTGCTCAGTCCTTTGGAGTTTAAGGTCCCAAGTACATGATTAGTGCAAGATTGTGAGTCAATTTCTGTTTTGTGTGTCAGACCCCATACGTATTGGGTTGGTGTGTGGGTGGATATAAGTGTTACTGTTTTCTTGTATTGTTTTCTCTATTTACTTATGGGAGCGCTCTATTAGACAAGCCCTCTGGGTTTTTTGGAGTGCTTCCTTTCACAATTTTTCCCTGTTGTTGATATGTTTTGTCACTTAGTTAACTTCTCTGTATTTATATTGTGAAGAAACAAATAAATGAATGGAAATATATTAAAAAAACAGCATCCCAGATCTGGATAGAATGATGTGTATCTTGCATAAATTTATTTTTATTTTGTGTAAACGAAGGTATTTTATGATGGAAGACGACAACACCCTGACGAGACACCAGACTGGGATGTTCCGGACCAACTGTATGGATTGTCTGGACAGGACCAACGTTGTACAGAGTATGCTAGCCAGACGGTCTCTGCAGAGCCAGTTTAAGGCAAATATTATCTTTACATTATTTCATCACTCTTTGTGGGTGTGCTTTGAATTTATCGGATCCCTCTTCCTCACCCTAGACTGTCCCCTTCCCATTACTATCCCAATTTATCTTAACCAGTGATGTTAGAGGTACAGTACAAGCATCCGTAGTAGACACAAAGTTGTTTGAGCTAGATGTCCAGTGGTTGTTGATATGTGTGTGTTAAGGGAGCGATGTTATGAGCACAGGAGACATCTGGGAGAGGAAATATTGCGGGGGGGGGGGGGTGTTCAAGTACCTTTT
>JAIPMN010117486.1:0-10690 GCA_020650975.1 Apostichopus californicus | reverse complement strand
CCCCAGAAGAAAAAAACTACATGCAAGGTTGTGCTAAATTCTGCTCATAACTACTTGAAATCTTTTGTGTCGGTTTGGCTCCATGCATGACCAGATAACCATGTTTATACTGATACTAAAAGTCTTCACTCATTTTACCTTCATTCAACGCTGTAGTTTTTGGTGTTTTGTTTGTTTCCTTCCCAGACCTGTGATGAAATGGAGGAAGCCAAACCCTCAAGAGAAGCAGGTCACTGATGAGACCCTGCCAGTGAATGAAACGATTCCGTCAGAAACTCCAGTACAAGTTATTACCTTCAGTTACGACGCAGCCTCTTCTGAGCAAGCCTAATGTAGGACTTGAAGAGATAGAAAGTGTCCCTGATACGAATAATGAGGAAATCATTTCTTGATGTTGTTTGAAACATTCAACTCCATCGTAGAGACTAAAGCACACACCATTATAAACAGGGTACACTCAATAATCTGGGTAGGAGACTTGGAGAAGGGATAGAGTGGGAGAGGGTGGGGAGGGGGAGGGGGTGGGGCAGGTAAAATGGAAGACACAGTATTCTCAGTGCATATTCTCTTGACTGAATTTGAAAGTTGATTAATCTGGAAATTACCAAGACATCCTCCTACTCAGCTTTTATTTCTCCTTCCCTACTTGGCTGTTCTTTCTCCTCCCCTGCTTTGCCCGATTCTTTTCCTTTACCTGCTTTAGGTACTATACTATGGTAACCACATCTTTCACTGATAAGGAATAGTTTTAAATATATTGTTGTGTCCACAAACAGTATTTATTTTGGTTAGGACTCCCTCTGTGTTAGATTGTTTGTTAAGAGTTGTTCTACCATACAACTGAATGAAGTCACTGGATGTGCATGTTATTTCTATTAATATTGTGCACTGGTTGGCACTAAAGCGACGTTTTATGCAAGTACTGTGGCGTTTGACTGTCAGAAAAATTTGTTGAACCATATAGAGAGCCATATGACCATCTTTCATCATCCAAAACTATATATATGTTTTTTAATAGTATTCTTTTCAATATTCATATATCATCAGATGAATAAAGAGAATCATTTAAAGGATTGGTTCAGATGTTTGACATGTCTATTTTGTATGAAAGAGCACAAAAAGACAAAAAAACAGTGAAGAAACTACCATGATAGCATGCTCTGTTAAGGAGATACGACACTTTGAAGATATCAAAATTTCTTTGAAAATGACTGGTGTAGAAAGACTAACTGTGAGGGTGTGATGTCACATCCTCACTTCCTTAACATGTGTGAATATATTTCTTTAAAAATTATTTACATTTTTTAACACATTTGTTTGAAAATAATATAATCAAAAATTCTTCAGATGTTTAATCCCAAATACTTCCTTTGACAAATATGAGATCTCCTGACATATCTTTTGGTTAAAAGTCATGAAATCTCACAAAATATTTAGAAAAAAAAACTATTCTGTAGCTAGCATACGAGCAAAGGTCTAGCGTTATCATCACCTGGAAATTGGTCAGCTTCCTTTAAAAAAATGAGGCATCTTTGTTACCTGTTTGAAGGTAGCAGCCACTAACAGCAGCCAATAGTGTATACATCAACTTTACGCGCCGTTGACCACTGATGTTTGTACACTGTGACGAGCGCTGGGTACGCTGTGGCGGAAAAGTGGATCCCAGCAGCTACAGTACTAAGGGCAGACTATATTAGCAGACAATAACAATACGGTTCCTTTTTAATACCTGTTTTAAAGCGATAATAATTCACGCTATGCATACTGTTAAAAGACAAAAGTGGCACCACAGCAGAGATGAGATGTTGCTCGTTCATGTGATATAATTTTGGAATAGAATGGTGGACGATTTCTGCATCCATAGTCAACTTAACCTTGTGATCCTACCAAAACTTGTGGAGAAAGGCGTAAATTGCGGCAATTTTTATACCAAAATTCTTCCCCCCGCCCCAAATGTCTAAACAATTAATTTATGAGAATATGCATATTATATTATTGCTCTTACACGTGGTAAAAAAAAAACAGCCAGTAACACCCGCGGTAACAAAGCCTATTTCTTGACCAATAGTGGCCTTAAAGTTTTAACCCTGATACGGACCTCTCCAAACGCGATGTACATACGCAATGTTTAATGAACCAAACAATGAATTATTATTATTTATTCAAAATCGATTAATTTGGGTTTATCGATATAGTTGAGATGTCCGGTTAGCACCACATTAAAGTAGAGACATACCACGTGAAAGAGAGCCTTTCTAGTTTAATGTGTTGCTAACCGGACCTCTCATCTAGGTCGATAACTCAATTTAATCTATTTTGAAGAAAAAAAACAATACGTCCCTTTCTTATTTATGCACTAATTGGACACCACACACGCTACCGCAGTTTCAGTACAACAGACATACATCACGGCAATGGCAGTATAGTCAGTATTGCTAATTTCGGAACACTGCGAATTTCGGACACCCCTAAGAAATGCATGATTTCACCATGACAACCTACAGGAAGAGCCAAATTTCACCAAAAAGTACGAAATGACCCGTGTGCAAGTAAATACTTACATATTTGTCAATAAAACGACGGAGATCTATGAAGTCTGTTATAATTACTGAAGGAGCAACTGCGCCACCAATTTTATCACCAGCGCCACACTGTGGGACTGTGTGTCCGAAAATTAGCAATACTCTAGCAAAGAAATACCAGTTCCACAATCACAAGAATCTTCTTGGAATACAACGTGAAAACAGTTTGCAGGAAAGAAAGTTTGGCCGTGTATCGTAATATAACACACTTCTCCCACCATATCAAGTATATTTTCAGGTGATTTATACCAGAAGATATAGTTTTGGGGTGTTTTAAGGCTTAGGTGTCCGGAATTGTCCATGTCCATGCTACTGTGTGTTGAGTCTTACTGTCCTTTTTTCTTAGTGGCTGCTGTTAGTGGCTGCTACCTTCAATGCATTTAATGAGGCATCTTATTGCAAATCCTAAGAAGTTCGATGTTCTTGGAGTTCCATTTGTTTTCGTAACTTAAAGGTATATTCCTTCTTTCAACACATATCGTGCATCATTAAGCCTCTTCAAATATGCCTTACAAAAACCGAAAACACTTTTCTTTCCAGAACATCGTCTAACGTTAGTAGCGACCTAATGTTAAATTAGACTAAGACTTTAACACACACACTTTCCTAGCCTAACGGTAGGCCTAAGTAGTATTGTGACTGATACACAGTGTTAGTTGCTGTGAAAGGCGAATTTTACATAGCCTAACTCTTTCTAACGCAATATTTATACATTGTTAGGCTACAACGCTTGAATGACCGCAATGCAACATTGGAGCAATGAAACATTAATTTTGTATTTTGAGGCGAATTATTTCTCTAGCCTCCAACTCCTAGGCCTATGTACAGTAGGCCCTTAATTTAATAATTGTAATGATAATGTTAGGGAAATATTTTGTTGCTTGGAGCATTTCCAATCAAGGCATTAACATTACAAGTTTGCCTAGGCCTAAATCTATCACATTTTTGTGAGATCTGATCAATCTGTCTATGAAATCATGTGGAGCTTGCCAAGATATTTTACCTCTCATTGAAATTTAACTATTCAGAATGTTACATTGCTTTTCAGGTTGTCTACAACCCTTGGAAGTAAATTCCTTTTTTTGAAGTGGTGATGACAAAATATTAAAAGAAAATGGTAAGTGGAGTTATTTTAATTTGGATAAATGGCAGCATGTACAAATTATGTGGGAAGTTTTTTTCCAGTATTGAGTATTCAGCCTTGGGCTTGAGAAATATTTCCCAATGTGAAATTTTGGAAAAGCAAATATGATGTCTAATTGTCTCCTAAGATGACCTTTGCTCATCAAAGGAGTTGAGTCATTAACATTAAATTGGAGACAAACTGTAGCTTCATAAGAACTGGAGAGTAATTTGATAAGGTGAATGGGGTGGAGGGGGGGGGGGGGGTTATGGGTGTGGAGCCTTGAAGATTTATTCTACCTGAAAGAAAATTTTACCACACAACTTGCCTTAAAATACTGTTATATCTGAAGTGTAATAATATCTGAAGTACTTGTATGGCAACTAGAAAGTCAACAAAGATGGTAGATTTATGATTCATCATATAGTGTGTTGTACTGTATGTGTATGAGAACATGTTGGACACAGACCCACTGGCATAAAAGTGTTTGTATTTGCAATTTTACAATCATTAAACGTCTAAGCAACTTAAAAAAAATTTGTAATGAATATAGGTTGAATTTTTAGTAGCTCATACTGTTGTCACTTCTTTTTTATTACCTTTGTTTTCAGGGGGAACTTAGCCTTCAAGTCAAGGTACTTCAAGAGAATATTCCTATTCTGTTTACTTGGTGGAACAAAGAGATAAATAATGCAGAGGCTTGCCTTATCACATGTCCCTGTCAAAAGTTTAGTTTACAAGAAAATGCAATAGCAGTGTCCAAGAAAGGAAAGCTGAAAGGATTACCGAGGTTGGTAAAAACCGATTGGTCCGTCAATCTCTGTGAAGCATTGCAAAGTGCTGAGATTGTTAGTATCCCAGTGGGAACCGAAGGGGAGAGTGTCCTACAGGAATTAGAGACAGAGGCCGTAGGTGAGATGGCCAAATTTGGTAGCCCCACAGTGAAGAGAAAACACCCAAAAAAAGTTGTGAAAGGAGAGGTTAAAGCACAAGGATTGGAGAGTGACCAGAATGTGGATGGTCAAGAACAAGAAGACAGTATTTCTGGTGATGAAGACTCACCAATCCAGACCATCGAAGATGTCATCGTTTACGAGAAGAAGGAATCCAAGGAAGACAACGCTGGAGAGGAAGCAGCTGAAAGCGAAGAAGAGGGGCAAATATCACTGGAGGAAGTTGATGCAGGAAATGAGTCTGGACCAGAGAAGTACGATCAGAGAGTCGAAAGTACGGCTACGGAAAATCTAGACAAGAAGCTGGATTCACAAGGCGATAAGGGAGGTACCGTCGAGGAAGGAGATGGTAAAGAAAACGAAGGTCACAAGAAAGTCATCGTCCTTCGCAATGCGGAACATGAAGCGAATGGAAATGCATTGTTACTTCAGAGTCCCATCGATAGCGAATGTCAAAATAATACCGACGAGCTCGGAGATCATCTGGCTGCTGCCAGTAATCGGTTTCTGAGCAACACTAATGCACAAAAGGACAGCTTAGAGGTTAGAGAGGAGAGACCTCTCTTATCTTCGACTTTGGATGGTCAGGTTGTGGATGTCCAGGACATTACTAGGGCATCGGTGGTGGTGATGAATAACGATGGCAAAGAGCCAATCTCGGAAGTAGACAGGGTTCTCTTTGAGGCTCTGAAAGGGTTCATTGAGTCGCAGGCAGAGGAGGCCAAAGGACCCAGCGAATGGGCAAAAGTTTCCAATCCCGAGCAGGATGTTTCAGAACCTTTTGATCCATTGCTACAGCCAAACCCTGTTTATGCCATTAACACACCGGCCATGGTGAAGTACAGGGAACACAAGAACGAAGCCTTCTTGAAAAAATTACATAGAGCTAGCACGGAAAGCAGCGGTCAAACCACCATCTGCGAAATCTGCGGCTCAATTCTATCCCTGAAACAGATCAAGAAGCATTTGAAGTCGATTCATTCCTCAGAGGCCAGAGTTAGAAAACACGAGTGTAAGACTTGCGGTAGGAAGTTCTTTAAAACCGACAGCCTGGTCAGACACGAAAGAACCCACTTTGCGCCGACGTTCAAGTGCAAACATTGCGATAAGAGATTCAGGCACAACTTTCAGCTTCGCAATCACGAAAGGACTCACATGGGCTACCAGCCACCAAAGCGGATACATAAACCGCGGTATAAAACACTAAATCCAAAACCGAGACATTCCGTCAAGAATATCGAGATTGATAACACGGGCGATGTCGCCAAGTGCGAAATTTGCGGATCGCAGATGAACAGTAGGAGCATCCGTAGACATATGTTGATGCAACACGCAGATGTGGAAATAGGTTCTTATGCTTGCGACAAATGTGAGAGGAAATTTTCAACTGCGTCACGCTTAAAGACGCACTTACTGACTCACGAGGGGCTCAGGTTTGGATGCTCTTTCTGCGACACTATCTCGCACGACGACCTGGCACGGGTCAAACACGAACGAAGTCATCTACCCGAAGAAGAAAGAGAAGGGTCTGTGAAGTACAAATGTGGTTACTGTGTGAAGACATACTCTAGGGTCAGAGACCGTCTTCAGCACGAAATGTCCCATTTTGATCCCAGTATAGATCTGAGCCACGGGGCGCGTAAACGGACCTATCAGACTTCCACGAAGATGGTGACGTGTGAGATATGTGGTAAAACGTTAAAACAGACCTCCATGAAATGCCACATGGACTCGCACAACGGGAAGACCTGGACCTGTCAGGTCTGCGGGAAAACCATCTCCAAAGGGGCGAGGTACGACCACATGAAACTGCACACAGACAAGAAAGACCACTGCTGTTCCCATTGCACTGCAAAGTTTCACACTAAACACGCATTAGTAGCCCACCTACGCAAACACACCAAAGAGAAACCCATCCCGTGCCGTTACTGCGATCGGATGTTCTCCCGTTACGAAGGGAGGAACAACCACGAGAGGTCCCACACAGGGTTAAGACCGTATCGTTGTGACTTGTGCGATAAGTCCTGGAAAGACAGACCGACCTATTCTCAACATATGAAGAAGTACCACCCTGGAGTGTAAGTATATTGTTGTCCCTTTGCAAGGCTGCTAATAACGGACCCCACACAGTCTGACATCCCTGTCATGTTATAAATATATATATATATGTACAAACATCTGTAATTGCAGTCCAAACAAGTTTTGAAGCAGACAAAAAAGACAAAAATTCCAATCCTGATATGTTTTTGCATCATTTTTTTTCTGAGGTACAGTATTACTACAAAGTTTGTAAAGCCTCCCAAAAAAGGTGGCAGCGTACTCATCATTCCAACTCACAACTTCTTAACTTGTTCTGCTGATGAGATGTAAACCTCTGAAATTCATTTATTTTGGAAAGAAAATTCAATTTTGTGAACTTCTTAACAAGGATATCCCCAAAGGGCAAGGTATTTTATTCTTTGCCAAAGGCGAGAGAAATCTATGCGCTTGCAGTTGTGTGGGCACGTGTGCTTGTGTGACACTTGTAAATACGATAACTCAAAAACTGCATGGTGGATTGGTGGATGAGCTTTATATTCGGTGTGTAGGTACACATTATTCAGGGAAAAAACCCTATCAAAGTCAGAGGAGTTCAAAGGTCATTCAAGGTCAACAGAGGTCAATGTCTGAAAATGTTGTATATAAGATTACTCCCAAAATGAAGCCTTCATGAGTACAAAAATCGTGAAGAAATTGGTGGAGGTCAATGTAGGTCAAAGTCAGAAAAACTTCTAAACACAATAACAACAAAAGAAAACCTTGGATGAACTTCATACTTGGCATGTGGATCAACCTTTTGAGTACAAGAAACATTTTCATTTCAATGGAGGTCAAGAAACGTCATTGCAAAATCTCTCATTCATACGTTGTTACTCATTCTTTTTCAGGCCTTTGATGTTAAGGAAGCGGCCAGGTTCAGCACTTTTACCAAATTTGCCCGGAGTGGAACAATCATAGACTTGGATTGCCTCGGTTACAACACATTTGACTTGACTTTGTATGTTGCAGAACTGAACAATTGATTGACATAGAAAATGATCAACTGAAGACGTGTGGACAGTCACAGATGTTGATTAGAATTTTTGATAACAATAGTAACTACTAATTAGTTAATTTATGACACTATTGTCAGTGAAGTAATGATCCTGATTTGAATTTGCATGAAGGGCTGTTTTGTTGTAAGGATGAGATTACTAGTTTACTATTTGAAAGATGATATTGTTAACTTTTCTTTAAAGGGCAATATTGCATTTGGAAACCTGTTTATTGAGCAACACTTACCAGCTTTCCAGTTGGAAATTTAACACTTTTAAATGAAGATTGGAATTTAACTTTACAAAATTTGAAATATATAAGAAATCATAATAAAAAATAAATTAAAACTGTTAGCAAACTGCTTATCCACTAGAGAGCCTGTGTAGGAGAATGTGTAAAAGTAATGTCCGGCCAACTTACTTTTACACAAGAAGAAATCATGACTAAAACCATCACAGTTAACCATAAAATACCAAGCTCATTAATGTGTTGCCCAACATGAATCACGTCTGTCTCGGACGTGACAAAGAATATCCAGAGTCGTGGACACTGATTGGTCAAATTTAACAACATGTTAGCATTCTGTAGGCTAGCCTAGTTAGCAAATTTTGTTGCAACATACCGTGGATTATACCAAAGGCCTCATGCACTATTAATCTCTCTACAGAAAAGAATCCTTATGGGCGAAAAACAATAGGGTAGATGCAATTAGAACTTTCAATGCTATAACTAGTAGTATAGTAAATTGATGTACGTCTTATGAGCCAATCAGGAGCATTTGTTATTGTCTGACATCACATGATAGAGTTGATTTGATTGGTTGAGTTTAAAATATGACTAAGAAAGGTGTTGTTTGCATGCATAATTGTTTGGGAGGACAAAATTGTGAATTTTTATGGAAAGGCTAATTACTCGTTAGTTAGGGTTTGCCAAATTAAAATTTCTATCGCAGTAATCTCCCTTTCATCAATCGCTAGTTGCTGATATGTAAATGAATGTAAGTGACAATGGAATGCTAAAAATTCCAGGTAAATGCATTATGGAACTTTAAAGGTATAGCAAAGTCTGAGATATGAAAACTATGTAATACTGCGCTTGACATTGATCCAAGTACCAACTTAATTCTTTCATTTCTATCTGGCTGTGTCGATGGCACAATAATCTGTGATATCATACATGCATGAGCTACACCATCAAGGGCATTTGCTTTGATTAAGAGTTTGTGAGGTTGTATACCTTGGAAAATAACCTTACTTTTGGGCAGGGTTGCAATTGATGTTGGTAATTTCTATTGTGGAAGGTGGTCCTAATTGCATCAGTGAAAAGCGATGAAAACAAAAGGCAGATTGATGCATTAATGTATGACATCATAAATTATTGCATAATAAAAAATTTCCAATTTCTTTTGAATAAATTAGAATAACAAGTTGGTTATTGTATATCTCAACAACAGAACAAGCTTTCAAGATGGGAGGGATGGACAAATGTGTTTTCTATTTGATTTGCTTGTATTTGGACCTGGTAGGACGGTACATTCTACTGACAAATTTTTTTTTGCGAGAGAGTTGTGACATCCCTGTCAGTTGTAATTACAGGATATGTTTGGACTATTTATTCTGTATTGGTTTATGAATTATTCTCTAAAATGAGATGCCAGTTGCCAATTTTGTCATGAATTTGCATGATATGGAAAAATTGAAATAATATGATACCTTAATTTTTTGTCTGACTATTATTTTATAAAGTTAAAAAAGAATTTTGGCTGCTAAATTTCTAATGAAATTAATAAATTAAGTGACTCTTCCATTCCCAGTTTGTCGATGCTAAGCTTCTGAACAGTCTTAGACAGCGGGAAGTGTGCAAGAGATGTGCACTTGTATTAGACAGGTGGCTGTTGGGAGTGAATTGCATACCCCCCAGATTTCTGTGATATTGAGGGGAGATAATCATTTATGATATTCTTTTGCCTGATTTACCCATAAGTTCAACAAAATATGTGATGGAATAACATAGGTGATATGTCATATAGTAAGTCAGTGCAGGAAATTAGATGTCTAGAATCCATCTTTCTCAGAAATGAGCAAGATTCTGAATTGGCCTCACCAGTATGGCTTTAGGGGAATATTTGATGGAAAACTGTGGTACTGAGATAACCAAAATGATTTGCAGAATGAAGGTCTTGCCTACGTCCAAGACAATGACAGGGGAAGGCAACTAGTGCACCATTTCTATATAGCGCCCTCTAATTTGATTGCCAACGTAACGTAGTGATTGCAATGATTTATAAGGATAGTTTAGTGGTAGAAAGGATCCCAAGCTAACTAAGCTTCCTGCATTAGCTAAAGGAGTGCCAGGCAGTTAGTTGATCAATTAATGTTGTTTCATATACCTCATGATACAACTTTTTTTTACCCAGATTTTCACAAAAGTGGCAATTTTGATATTTCACATCAAAATTTCGATGAAATGCTAAATATAGTTGACTAGAAATGAGATTTGAGCAAAATATTCGACATTTTCATTGTCCTATTTGGGCCATTGTAGCATCAACCTGATTACAAGCAGAGTGGGCTATCCCAGGGATACCCATGCAACACATCAGATTCACCAACAGCATAAAGGCCATCTTAAAGTTATATATTCACAGTTGGGCGTGTTGCTATTGTTTAGT
The DNA here is from genome assembly GCA_020650975.1 of Apostichopus californicus. NCBI lineage: Eukaryota > Metazoa > Echinodermata > Holothuroidea > Aspidochirotida > Stichopodidae > Apostichopus > Apostichopus californicus. The sequence continues at coordinate 286 of JAIPMN010117486.1, read as the reverse complement.
CTTAATAGTGAATCCGATTGGGAAAGGGAACCAACAAAAGCTCATTTGAAACATATCCATGTGATGATCATGAATGGACAACAGCTTATATCAAGATTTCTCTTTTCAATGAGTGTTCAGAGAATTAAGTGTCTAGCGTGAAATTACTGCACGCATTCCTACTCACGAGACTGCCATCAGGTGCGTATCCAGGATTTTTTAACCCGGGGGGCGCGAATTACTATCTAAGCGGAGCGCCACCATCGGTTGGCGCGCAGCGTACAAGAAAATTTCTGGTTTTGACACC
>JAIPMN010117470.1:0-21055 GCA_020650975.1 Apostichopus californicus | reverse complement strand
AGTTCATGACTTCAACTTCAAAGTACATCTTTCAATTAGGTGAGAAGGTTGTCCCTTTGGATTTGAGACAAAAGAATGTTCTTGGTTAGACTGTGATTGCTAGTCCATTCAGGTTGGATACCAACATAGACAAATATTGACATATATGAGACATTCTAAACCCTAGGAAAGTTTGAACTTAACTTTCCATGAAAGCACTCATCTAGCAATGCAAGAGAGTTCTTTAAGTTTAAGGATCACACTGTTACTGTAAATCATGATAAGTCAATTCTTAAGTGTTCATTCACTTTGTTTTTTGCAGCACAATTCGTGGAACGTTTGAAAGAAAGCTGCAATTTACTGAGGAAGCTGCAAGGTTCAGCAAATACATATCCGAGAAGCTGACATCAATCGTAAAACAAAGAAGGCCTAAAAACATTAGTAACATATTATTTGTTTTCAATGGTTATTGCTTACCATTAAACAGTCTTTAGTTTTATTCAAAATGACAGCATATTGCTGTCACTTTCAAGTTAACTTTTCAGAGGAATTTTTCAAAGTGGGATTAAACCTATATTTATTATTTTGTTTTTAACAGTTATTGTTTAATTACCATTAAATGGTATTTAGTTTTAATTCAAACTCAGGAAAAGGAAAGTATGTTGCTGTCACTTACAACTGAACATTTCAATGGAGATCTTCTGGGCAGTTTTTTTCTTGAAAGTGGTTTAACCAACACTATTATAGACTGATGTTGACTTTTACTTGGCAAAGTCATCTTTCCACGTTTGCTTCTTCTTTTAAAGAACTAACATTTCTAGTAATCAGTATGTACAAATGCCATTAAACAGTATTCAGATATTTATTCAAACTCCAGAATATACAGTATAATGTCGTCATATATGTGTTCCAGTATAAATATGCATTAACAAATACATGCATTGTAGGTAAATATTGTTTTTTAAGATCTGATTGGTAGCCAATTAAAGAATTAATTCCCTTCAAAAGGTTACTGTCTGACTAGCTATTATTATTGTCTGCCTAGCATGCAGAATTGCAGACTACATAGTTTGGTAATGCTAACTTTTGAATAACTTTTATCTATTCAGCTGTAATTTTTATTTTGATATAATGATTGGGGAAAAAAAATAACCTTTATATTGTTTTAACAGATAGAAGTTCCTTTCTTACTTGCCACAGCAATACATGAAATCATTGTTTTCATGAACATATTTAGTTGGTATTTCATAATATAGGTATTTTTTTAATGCGTAATATGAAAGTGTTAACTTCAGAAGTTTGCTTTCTTGTTAAACTCCAAATTTAATTTTTGTTGATGCACTATCTGTTTTGGTGGTACTGATGACAAGCCCACAGGACCTAGTGCCTTCAGCAAAGCGATTGACAACAAGCTGCAGCGCTTCAGGAGAATGGGCTATGAGCACACAGTCATCTGCATAAACCAATTCAATAATCAGTTCAGATTTGAATTTGGTAGTAGGGCAGGGTCAAGGGAAACGTAACATTTGGTTTGAAATTGGAAATGTACAGAACATGGTCTAATGTGGTATGGCTAGATAGTTAAAGAGTTATATTTTACCACTGTACTTCCAGAACAAGAATATAATAATTTAATGAAAAGTTATAGACATATGTAGCCAGCTTGCACTTGTGTTATGCCAAAAATTCTCAAATTCTGGGGATATTTTTAAAACCAAATTTTTCCTAGACTTACAAAGATGACTTAGAAAGAAGACTTACACAACCTAGTAGTACTGGTCAATATTATGCATACCACAGGAATAATTCCCCTTCATTGTCTATAACTTGTCAATTATCAGTAATTGCTAATTACCTGATTTGTCCCTCCGTTACCTGTCCCTCCGTTACCAAAAAAATACATTATTTTTTTATTTCTCAGTCATTCAATGCTGGAACAATTTCATAATTTGTATAAAACACTTTCTTAAAATTAACCACTCAAGAAAAGTTAAACCAAGGTGTTAGCTACTTTTTATGCTAAAGTAAAGAACCAGTTAACTAGTGTCCCTCTGTTACCAGTAACGGAGGGGCGATTGTTTACTGCTCTTGGGAGTTTACTTGCTACTTGTTGGGTTCTAAGAATAGAATTCTTGACTTCCTGTTTATATAAAGAGAACAACAGCTTGACTACAACAGCTCAGAATGTAAAGTCATAGAAAGTCATGGAAGTCAAGAAAAGCTAATTTTGATTTAGAAAGAACACACCACAAAACACCAGCTGGAAGGTACAGAATGGAAGTTTTCATTCATACACTGCTGATGCCAACCAGTTCAAAACTGTGAGCAATATTTCAGCTGCGAACATCAAGGACATTTTCTTCCATTTGCAAGAGCCTCCAAAGCCACTTTCCTTCAGCAGGAGCAAAATCAAAATTTGTTGATCAGGATTACAAGAAAATACTAGAATAGTTTGCAGACATGTTCAAAGCATAGTTGTGATTGAAATATTGTTTTTTTATTTTATGATATTGTTGCTTTGTTTGATTTTATAAATATTGTAGGAAATTAATTCAACTATAGTTTCTAATCCACAAATATTACATTCAGGCATACTGAACCTTTTTGCAGTACAGTTGCTATTGTAACTGTATCATGTTATGTCTCAAAATGTTTACATGTATTATTATTGTTGATAGTTGTTAAATTGCTTTAATACCACTGCATTATTACAGTATGGTTTTATCATTTAAGTTTAATACCTTTTTTTAGTTTAATACCTCAGCATACCTCAGAAGTTTACCTAAGAAGAATAACTCAGAAGTTTTATTACCTCAGCATTTCATTTTTAAGCCCAGTATCAATTACTGCACCAATTGGTTTCTGCAAAGAACTAGTAGTAATTGGAAGACAAAATGTGACTGGCATACTACTGTAATGAAATTTCTGCACATGGTACAGTACAGTACCTGTGATCTGTCTACTGTAAACATGTGATTTACTGACTTGTTTCAAACTGCACTTACCACCACCCCCCCCCCCACTCCCCAAAAGTTGCTAATAATGCAGTGCTAAATGATGAAGAGTGTTCTGTTTAAACTTGTTCTTTAACTCAATTTCTTACTATTTTTTACTTTTTCTTACATTTTTATTAACCACTGTAATTGCTATTGTTTCGGTGAACATAGCTGTTGGTTTAATGTTCTTATCCTTGTTTCTCTAGGTAATATAACTTTTAGTCCAATAGCAATTAAAATATTGAATCTGAAGAGCAAAAACAGGCAAAAGGCTACACTAAACAACACTGAACATTTTGTGTCCCACCGTTACCATCGGAATTGTCCCTCCGTTACTGTACAAAATCAACTGTAGATTTGACAATTGATGCCGGTTCATCTAATTTTTTCTTTGGTGTATGTGAAGCAATGTACCAGCCAACACCTGATATAAGTTACATGGTCAGTGCAACTTAAGAACAGTGAATTTGACATCATCAAAAAAAAGTGTGAAAACATGTGTTCATTTGGTGTCCCTCCGTTACCATGATGTTTTTCATATATACCATATTTTTCCTACAGTAACATCTACAAGAATTAAGTTTATGGGTATGAAGCAAGTAACTACCTGTCTAGATAACCACACAAGTAATTGCAACACACTCCCTCAAAGTAATGCAAAGAGAGACAAAATGTGCAAGGAAAGCAGTCAAATGTCCCTCCGTTACCGCTTGACCCTGCCCAAATATATTGCACCATTTTACATTTAGGCACTCTGTTATGGCAGGCGGCATTTCCCCTTGGATCCCTCTCACAGCCTTTACTTTCATATATCAACTCATGCACCTGCCAAAATATTAAGCAGTTCAGAGTTTGCCAAGGAAATCATCAGTTTCCTTTGACGGCACCTGTGAGAGGCCCGCCCAGCCCGGCATTGGTCACAATACATGTCGCCCCCCCTCCCACATAAGAAAATCCCTGCATATGCGCCTGTTTAAAGTAGAACGATCATGACAAAAATCCTTCTAATTCTTACACACAATGTACTTTACATGCTATCAAATAACATAGTTTTTGAATTGTTTGGTTTGCATGGGCACGCTTTCTGCACGTAGTTGACACGCTCTCCGTATGCTTGAGCTGTTGCGTGCATTCTCGTATGCAACTTGCATGCATGCAAATAGGGTGGAAGCGCGTTTCTCCAGTTGAAATGCGCGTTTAAAAGTCCAATTGCATGCAATTTGGACTCTTTGAGTGTGAATGAAGCGTGCAATTGGAACTTTGGACAATTTTGAAGTGGGCATGCATGCATTTGGCACACTGTTCATTTTTTAAGCGTGCAGTTAATATTCAAGCGTGCATTTGGCACTCTGTAAATTTTGAAGTGTGCAGCAAGTAACATCTGAAGCGTACAATTGGCCCATATATAAGATGGTCAGCTCTTACATAAAGTTTTCTTTTGTACCATAGTTTTACTTGTTTATTAGTACACTGTACAGAGGGCTATGCATTTGTACAGTATATTCGTATGTTGTCTTGTGGCAGCAAAAGGGTGGGTGGATTAACACCTTAACTCTTTCTGGGTTGCTAGGCAACTATCTTGTTCTTCCTGGAAATTAGTCTTCATAGGAAATGGGGTCTGTGTGTATATATTATAGGAACAAAGGAGTTTTGTGAGGGGTATAGGGAGTCAGGCAGTTGGCTATGAGTATTAGAGCAAGGCAGTTGCAAAAGAAGAGAAAGATAGTTTTAATGGCTGGATAGTTTGTTTTAAACCTTAATTTACATTCAAGTTACTGTAGTCCTTATTATTTTATGGAAGCTGTGATATATTCAACTGACAGTCTGGGACACTATTTATGTTAAAGGATACTATTTACTATAAAGGATATTATTTTACTTATAAAGGACATTATTTTACTACAAAGGATATTGACATTATTTTACTGAAAGGATACCCTGGAACTATTTCATATAAATTAAAGCAGTGTTCTCCACGGGCGGTTTCAGGGGGGCGGCCCGCCCCCCGAGTGATAATTGCCGCCCCCCATGAATTGTTGCCGCCCCCCTGAAAATTTTCCCGCCCCCCTGAAAAAAATCCCGCCCCCCGCGACAACGATTTGCCCCTCTTTTGCATCAGTCGCACACAACATGTTTGAAAACATACACACCTGACAACAGGATACAAATAGGCAGTACACCACCTGTGGCAGCCTAGCTCAGTGATCGGAACAATACCGCAAATATTCTTGATTCATTCTACACGCCGACGGCCACACACGCGAGCGACAGGTGTGCGCAAGTCACAGAAAATGTTTTCTTTTGCATTATGCATGTTCCCTGTGAACCCGCGGCGAATCTCCTTAAACCCCTCCCCCGGCGATCGCTACGCAATCGCAACGATCGTTACGCGATCGCATCGATCGCCGTTGCCGCCCCCCTGTTGCCAACACCCGTGGAGAACACTGTAAAGGATACTATATTGTTGGGATCGGACATTCATAATACCATTTAATGTGTTCAACTATACTGATGTGGTGGAATATCTGATGTCGTGGAAGATATATCTTATATGATGTCGTAGAATACTTGATGTCACCAGCAGTCCAACTCACCAGAACAGACTTTTAAATTTAGTGTATTAACTTTAACATTTGGGTGTGCACGTACCTCACTACTGTAAGTTATTTGATTTAATTCTTTGACTGGGCCCAGATAAGCTGTATATATTGTTTGTTATTCATAATTATAATTTATTTTGATCCAATCCAGTTTTTCATTTTTATGTGTCTTGCTCTGTGTTTGGTCATCACACCAAACCCAGAGTTCTCTGATCAAGAACAAACATTTATTTTCAGTGGCTAACACCATTACATACACGATGAACATGTACCAATGTTACTTATATGTACAAATACATGTCATTTGAGGTCAAATTACTAAACATTGTTGGATCTACATGAAACTTGGTGACATTCATCATAGTGCCCTTGGGCTCTTGTTTATGAATCTTATTCCTATTGCAATAGTAGCAATACCATGTATTTTGTTTTACCATTTAATTGTTCCTAAGTAAATAAGAGAGAATTGAAAATATTCCATGCACTTTTTTATCTACCTATTTCAATGTTCCAGGGAATTATTTTGTTCTAAATTTCAAAGTAAATATTGAAAAAAACTAACCATTCAATTGTTCTGAAGTTAATATTGAACAAAACTTATAATTCAGAGAGAATTGAAAATATTCCATGCATGTTTTTATATTAATTTTGTTTTTCATCCAGTAATTAATGCACATAATTGTAATATATATACCAATGCATGGATATTATGCGTGCATGCATGCATGCAAAAGTTTGTCAAGCAGAGCGCGTTTTTAAGATGCATGCGTGAAAACGATCCAATTGAGCGCAATTTGCATGTTCCCCACACGCATGCAAGAATTGCATGCATGTAAATTCTACGCACGCGTGCCCGGAGCATGCAATTTTATCCCCCTGCATGCGTGCCCAGAGCGTGCAATTTTATTCCTCTGCATGCGTACCCGGAGTGTGCAATTTTATTCCCCCGCATGCGTGCCCAGAGAGTGCAATTTTATCATTTGCATGCATGCAACAGTAATTGCATGCGTGAAAACGTTCCAAAAGAGCGCAATTTGCACATTCCCCACACGCTCTCTGCGCACATACCACAATTACACACATGCAAAAGAAGGAAATATTTGTACGAGGGTATAGTCACTTCGTCACTATGCGAATCACTGTTATGGAAAGCCATTTATTCAATTATTATCGGCTTGCATGAATATATGCTGTTTAACTACATCATGTATACCTTCGCGAGTATAAACTTTCATACTTGCGAAGCAGCGAAGGTATCAAAAGGAAAAGGGTCTACTATCGCGAAGGTACACAAGTAGGTATACAAGCCATACGGGTATACACAAACGAAAATGAAGACACGAAGAAGTATGCACTGGCGAAAAATTCTTCATTTATAACATAGGTTTTTGTTTCACAGCAAATGAACATCGATATTGTCTATTATCGTTATTTAGGATCGGCCGAATTGTAGGTATGTAAAGCAATGTCAACCACTACCAATGGATAATTGCCATGCTCTTACAAGTTTTCGACATGATTATGTTTGATCCCTATACAACTCATCAGAGAAGACAGTCATACCGCTTCGGCATTTGCGGGTCAAGGAGAGAGTCAAAGTAAAATGTCATAGGATTTGTTATACCAAAAACGTATACGCCAAAAATACTAACCATGCATGAACTTAGTTTCCTTACAAAGGAATCGACGAACCTTTAAAATCATAGGCACCAATCCCTCGACGCCTTTAAAGCATGTACAGTAACGTAATTCTTTACAGCTAAAAGTTCGGACGCTTTTTAGAAATACCCATATATTTGTTTGTGGGTCGAGGGGGTTTGAGAAATGCTTATATGGTTGTTACTAAAATCCCCACAACCCACGACTTCTGTAAACTAAAGATAAGCGTTTCTCGGCACACTCTTGGGTCGAGGGGGTTTTAGAAATGTTTATATGGTTGTTACTATAACCCCCACAACCCACGACTTCGGTTAAAATTGACATAAAATGTTTGGGTCGTGGGTCGTGGGTTGTGGGTCTTGGGGGTCGTGGGGTTTTAGTAACAACCCAGTTTAGTGCAATGATTGCAATAATTTCAATCCTAGACAATAGGAAATGGGCACAATAATTGCGATTATTGCACTTCATGCAGCTGACAGCTAAGGTAACTTCCACTGGGTACTGCACTATGAACTTCATTCTGCCTTCTTAAAAATACCAGTTTGGGCATTTCCAACATTATCTGACATTGAATTGTGTCGATATCCAATGATCTTTGACCTCACAAAAAATAAAAGGATTCTTGTTTACTTGTAAGTTACTACTTGTACATGACGTCCTATCTTTGACTATAATGGAATATCCCAACCAGTAATTTCGGCAAATCAGCTCAAATATCCTCTACCCGAGCATAACAAACCTATTAGACTATACCATTATCTGCTGTGACAGACATTTTGATATGAAATTGGTATATATAATACACTTGCACATACAGATATGTTGAAAAGCTTTGTATAAACTTCTTGTAGGCCTGTTATTTTACGTGCCAAAGGTTAGGATGCCTTGTGTGCTAAATGTGTAGAAAACACACTTTCCATTAGTGACATGTGACTGTAAATCATAACGAAATAATTGTTTCAGTGGAAGTAAGAAGAACAATATATATAATTAAGACTAATGATTAGTATAACAATTGCACCTGTAGGCTATACTTGCACAGTGGTAACAGTATATGGTGCAGTCTTAATGTCACCTGTAGGCTATACTTGCACAGTGGTAACATAATATGGTGCAGTCTTAATGTCACTTGTAGGCTATACTTGCACAGTGGTAACATAATATGGTGCAGTCTTAATGTCACCTGTAGGCTATACTTGCACAGTGGTAACATAATATGGTGCAGTCTGAATGTCACCTGTAGGCTATACTTGCACAGTGGTAACATAATATGGTGCAGTCTTAATGTCACCTGTAGGCTATACTTGCACAGTGGTAACATAATATGGTGCAGTCTTAATGTCACCTGTAGGCTATACTTGCACAGTGGTAACATAATATGGTGCAGTCTTAATGTCATCCAAAATAAGTACTTAGGAAATTAAGGAAAGGACTAAAAGAAAACAGTTTATATTTTTATAAATATACAGTCATGTCAACAATGCAATAGTAGCACAAAATGAACACCAAATGATAGAGAGGCAAGTTTTTATAAAGATGTATTATAGTTGTTACAGATATGGCATGATGTTAGGTTACAGGTTTACTGTTATTGTTATCCGTATTGGTTCAATGTTCACAGATATGGCATAATGTTAGGCTACAGGTTTACTGTTATTGTTATCCATATTAGTACAATGTACACAGATATATGGCATGATGTTAGGTTACAGGTTTACTAGTGTTTGCACGGGTTATCCGGATACCCGGGTACCCGCCCAACGCGATACTACCCGTTTCCTAATTTATTACCCGAATCCTACGCAAAGTGTGATTTTTAAAAAAAAAAATTTGGCAAACTGACGGTTAGGCAGATTTCCCATTGACTTAGTGTGGTGTTAGGCTACCATGTGGTTGATGATAACAGCAATGACGAAGGTAACCACCCGACGCGATACTACCCAGTTCCTAATTTATTACCAGAATCCTATGCAAAGTGTGATTTAAAAACAAAAAAACAAAATTGCAAACCGATGGTTAGGCAGATTTCCCATTGACTTAGTGTGGTGTTAGGCTACCATGTGGTCGAAGATAACAGCAATAACGAAAGTATTCCATAGATATCTTATAACTGCGTCACAATTTTAGCTAATAAACAGATGGCTAGGCTAGATACCCCATTGACTCAGTGTGGTGTTAGGCAACCATGTGGTCGAACGTAACAGCAATAATGAAAGTAATCCATGGATATCTTATAACTGCGTCATAATTTCAGCGAATACACAGGTTAGGCTTAGCCGGCTAGATTTCTTATTGACTTAGTGTGGTGTTAGGCAACCATGTGGAAGAAATTATTATTTATTCATTCGTTTATTTCATAGAAGGAAAAACTGACAAGGAATTTTACGAGATGTTTATGGATTATAGACGGGATAACTAAAAAATAATAATTGCAAGTGGCTTTTTACTGATCGTTTATTCCAAATGCGATCAAATTGCGCGAATCGCGCAATCTCGCGGCTAATGCGAACCTTGGGCCTGCATAATAGATAGTAGTAGTAACAACTGTTTAAGAGCTAAATTGGATATTTATATGGTCTGATCCAATAGACGTGTAGAGCAAGCATAAGCAGCGGCGGCAGTGCGATGTTAGTAGTAATGTTAATTATATGAAGTTATTAACAAGTTAATGAAAGAAACAAAAGCAAATAGAAATTATTGAAGAAGTTTTTATACCTTATCTTACACCTACTTATTTGAACATGAAAACATTGTCAGTGAGAATATAATTCATTTATTATAGCATCAAATATGTAATTTCTTGAAAATCGTGATACACGAGGGTAAATAATGTTTTCCGGGTACCCGGATACCCGACGGGTAACGGCTCTCGGGTACCCGATTTTTGGACCTGTGTAAACACTAAGGTTTAGTTACTGAAATCCATATTGGTTTAGTGTACACAGATATGGCATAATGTTAGGCTACAGGTTTAACTGTTATTGTTATCAAATTGGTTCAATGTACACAGATATGACATTATGTTAGGCTACAGGTTTACTGGTATTGTTATATTAGTTTAGTGCAACCCTATTATTTAACTATGTCAATAATTACCTATAGCACTTACCCTAAATACAGCCAGTATGATCCTAGAGACCTTTTCTTTTACGCTCTCACTGAGTATGTCTGCAAGGACTGGAATTATATTATACCTGGAACAAACAAAATTCATAGAATTTCACAAATTAATTCATCTGTAAATGACAATGACAAACCATGTCTTTTGTGTTACAAAACATGCCATACAATGCTAATACAATACATGCCATATTACTACAACACTTTCGTTAATTTCAATCAGTTTAGCCAGCAAATCACATTGAGAGGTAGAAACACACCATTAGAAGTGTACACAGTCTATAGAACAACACATACAGTATGTATGGTAAATATCAACAACTAATCAGCATACACAGTCTATATAGAACAACACATATGTATGGTAAATATCAACAACATACTGTAGCATACACAGTCTATAGAAAACAACACATATGTATGGTAAATATCAACAACTAATCAACATAGTCTTTAGAACAACACATCCATGTATGATAAATATCAACTAATCAGCATACACAGCAGGGGTCGAAATTTACGCTATTCCGCTATCCCGAGAATAGTAAAATCATGAACGGAATACCAAGTTGCTTGGGTTCATTATTCCGTATGGATAGTGCTAAAAGTGATAGCTAACAAAAAACTTTGACAAATCCATCTAAATTTTACTTGCCTGTCACTAGTCAGGCAACAATTTTCATTTTATTTGTTTCCCGGGCGTACAAACTTGCCCAGAAATACAAAAGAAACTTTCTTTACACCTGAGTTGCAGTTACATACAGTATACACGTTCCGTACACGTTCCGTATACCATCGCGTATGTAGGGCAAATTATCACCTTGTGGGTAACAGGTAGTACAGTGTTGGAAAACCTTGTTCAATTTCCCGCGAATACACTAAAAATAACTGCCGACTTCCCGGCGGTGTTCGCGCAGCGAACACGCTGAGCACACGTAGCGTGCGAGCATGATGGCATGGGGTCCAGGAAAAGAATAACACACATGATCAGTATTCGTGGTCTTCAGAAGTTCAGATCACTGAATTTATATAACTCAACTTCGGCAACATCGTAACTTTTGAAAAAAACGGAAGGAGTTACAGATTTTGTCGGCAGTTGGTGAAATTCCAAAATGCATTTTTACTAATACGCTTATCTATCTGTACAATTTCTGAGCTTTTCCGATTTATTCTGACTGAGTTAGGAAAAAATTTAAAAGTTACGCAAACTTAAAAATTTCCAAAGTAGGGGATCATTACGTATCGTTATCTGAAACGGCAATTTTAAGGGGTCTTGGATTAATTTAATTTGCAAAAAATAGACGTGCATTACTATCATCAAGAGTGAATTCAGAGGTGAAATATTGGATAACATCTATAGTTGGCATTGGACATGAATGGCCGGGGAGGGGTTAAATTACAGTAATCGACGATCTCACTCAAAACAAAATATGCCTTACCAGGCTTTTACACGGTAAACTCAAAATCACTGATAACTCGAAAACGGAATGAGATACGGACTTTTGATTTCCGCATTTTACCGCGATATTCTGCGAACGCGGAAAACCACTGGCCCTCGACCAGTGAGCGCCTATGCTTTTCATTTCATTGATTCGTTTTCAACATCTTTATTGGAGCGACTTCGAAAATTCTAATCTTTCACCTCGCCCGTTCACAGTTAATTCTCTGCTTCTTTAAGCACATATTCCTGTGGTCAAATGTACGATTTTTACATGCGTAGAATTGTGCGAAATTTCGTTGAAAGCTTCGTGTACGAACTTGTGCGATATAACGCGATATTATTCGAAATTCTACGATCGTTGAGCGATCACAGTACTGTAATCAGCATACACAGTATAGAACAACACATTATGTATGGTAAATATCAACAGCTAATCAGCATACACAGTCTACAGTATATAGAACAACACATGTATGATAAATATCAACAACTAATCAGCATACCCAGCAGTGTTTCCTCTAAGAAATTTCCCATTGAGTCAAAATGGCTAATATCTGAATATTTGACTCACCCCATCCTGGGGGAGGGGTCTAAGGGGAGGGGTAATATTCCGGGAAAATTATTTTATTGAACCAAAAACACAATCGGTCAATGTTTTCGTGACTTTTCACGATGTTACATTTTGCCGACAGTATTAGTACCAGGGGCGTAGCCAGGATTTTCAAAGTTGTAGGCACGACTATCTGAGCGGAGCCCCACCATTGGTTGGTTTTAAAAACCCCCCAGATGGCCGGAAACAGCCCTTCCCGAGTGTTCATTTTGGTTCCCTCTTGGTAACTTGAGACACCTCATTCAATATCACTTTTAAACCAAAAAAAACACACAAGTTAAAAAATTATTTAATTCAATACTACATAATGTATTTAAAATTAGCAAGGTACATGTACAGAGTAAGCCAGTAACAACAGGCAACAAAGTGCTGCAGCTCTATAAAGTCTGTTAATCAACGATAGGCTTATTTGACTGTGGAATGTTTCTCAACTGAAATATTATCTGCTTAAACGGGTTCTCAACTAGATGTTAAAAAACTGACAAGATCGGATCCTAGTCTTTTTCGGCAGGTAGAGTGTTGATTAACGGCACGCGATAGAAATGACAGCCTAGATGACAGAAGAATAGGTCACCTAATTTAAATAGCCATATTCTTGCTACGTTCATTGCAATAGTTTTTCCTGTCTAGACTCTAAAACTCGTCCAGCAAGCTTATGGATTTGAGTTATGGGTGTTTTAAAAAAAAAGAAAACTTGGCCAAAAAAGTGTAGGCCCGGGCCTACAATTCTACATACTAGCTACGCCCCTGTGTACTAAACCGGCCAATACAATCAATGTCTGATTTTAGATTGAGGCATGGAACCATGAGCTTTATTTAAACGATGATTGCTAAATAATCATAAATTAGTTCATTGCATTTTACGCTTTATTTTTACAAGCTAAATTTGGCTCAAATATAGTGCACCACTTGCAATGCAGGGTAGGAATTTAGATTTGGCTCTGGGGGGCTATTTTGGAAAATGAAAAGTTAAAAACGCCCCCCTTAATGTATTTACGAGGGCTTTATTAAGGGGGCGCTTTTCCAAAGTTCAATATGCTGTTTACAGAAAAGGTTGTAAGCATTCATCAGGATCAAGTAATCACAATTACCCTCTTCCTAGTTAGCTGCGACCGTATAGCAAATTCATTTGAAGTTTAATTGCCAAAATTTGCGATCGTTTAGCAAATAACGTCAATCCACCGAATATATGACGAAAAACCAATGACCCGTCAACTGAAATAGAAAACACAGGTTTACTTCTACTGAAGGTGCCCTTTCCTTTAATCACATATTTTTTTGTGTGTGGATAAAATCACCCACCACCAAATACGAAACCATTATACCGCTGAAAAGTAATCGTAGTTAAAACCTTCAATCCATCGCCACAGCAATTGTGTACGTAAAATACAACATTCCCTCTCTAATACATAGCACATACCTTCCAAACAACTGCCGATTTCCAGCATTTTTTTATTTTTTTTTGCAAACCGATGGTTAGGCTATATTTCCCTTTGACTTTGTGTGGTTGTAAGGCTAACATGTGGTCGAAGGTTGCAGTATTTCATGGATATTTTAGTTCTAGCTAACTGCATCACAATTTCAGCGAATAAAGAGATGCTTAGGCTAGATTTTCCCGTTGACTACGTGTGGTGTTTGGCTACCTTGCGCCCGACGATAGCAGCAAGGAAAGTATGTAAACAAAGCAACACAAAACAATGGTTAGGCTACATTTCCCATTTACTTAGTGTGGTTGTTAAGCTAACATGTCAAAGATTGCAGTTTTTCTTGGATATTTTTTTTTTTATTTGCGACACAACTTGAGCGAATAAACAGATAGCTAGGTTAGAGTTCCATGTTGACTTAGTGTGAAGTTAGGCTACCGTGTGGTCCGAGATTTTGGGGGATTTGAGGTTATTGTCGCTGGTACTGAAATTGCTTAGTGGAGGCCGTAATTTGCCAGTGACATCGCGAGAAGTTCCCGGTGGTTGTGCGCGACCCTCCCGCACTGCTTCAAATTTGATCAAATGTGATGCGGGATTGTGAGAACTGTTTGTGCGATTCGAGCTGCTACTGCAAACCCTAGCTAAAGCAAAAAGCATGTCACAATTAAATGTACACAGACACCTGATATTACGAGGGCGATTTTCTTATATTTCATTTTCGTCCTCGCAATTGTGCTTTCGGAGGGCTTTTTTTAGCACTTGCTAGGGCGAGTCGCCCGTCGCCCCCGCCTATTTCTGACCCTGTTGCTATGTAATGTAAGGTACTGTAGGCTATATAGATATTATATTTAGTACACTAGTGGTATTGCGAACCATCGTAGTGTAGGCAATGCATCAGTGCACGTGCACGTTACGTTATATGATTTAGCTTTACAGGAATCGAGCTAAATCTACGTGACTGTATAGAAAAACAGCTCTACGGTTAAGTTAACGATCGCTAATTTAACATTTCTGACGATAAATTGGAAACAATTTTCAGTAATAATTTCTTCACTTCAAGTTGAAGTTCTGAACACCATGCCTTTTGAAACGATTTTTTTTCTATTCACACTGTATAAAATTCAGGAGAAAATGAAACCCTCTTTTTTTCTCTCTCTCTCTGAACGCCAGTGCGTCAAATCGGCAAGCCATTGCGTCAAAATCGCGTCATAGCGGCTTAGCGGAAACACTGATACCCAGTCTATATAGAACAACACATATGTATGGTAAATATCAACAGCTAATCAGCATACACAGTATAGAACAACACATATGTATGGTAAATATCAACAGCTAATCAGCATACACAGTATAGAACAACACATATGTATGGTAAATATCAACAACTAATCAGCATACACAGTATAGAACAACACATATGTATGGTAAATATCAACAGCTAATCAGCATACACAGTCTATATAGAACAACACATGTATGGTAAATATCAACAACTAATCAGAATACACCGTCTTTAGAACAACACATGTATCATGGTAAATATCAACAACTAATCAGCACCAAAGACAACAAATGCACAAAGAACAAGGTTACAACAATGGTGACTATAACCAAATTAGTATGCTGAAGGCTAATGTTAAGTAACTTAATTCTGCTCTCCATTTGAGGCTATGCTACTTTCATGTAACCTCAGGCAAGCATAAACAAACACCACCTTTGTGGTCAGGAACAGAAGAAAGTTCCTGCACACAGCATTACACATTTATATTACAATTAGGCACAATTATATCATTGGACCCCATTTTACACTCTTCCTTTTTCATTAAAGGAGACATGAATGTGACCATTATTGAAATTATTGAAAAAGGGAACTTTTATGGAAAACTCAGAAACAGCTTATTTCATTAGTAAGAGAGCACAACTTTATTGTTCCTCCAAACACAAATGAGGTCTTGATCAAGTCTAAAATGTCACCATAAAGCCACAAAGGCTTCAATCTGTTTGTTTTTCCTCATTTATTACAATGTGACCATGCTACACCAGCCATCAAAAAGATGACACAGAAAAATATTTGCGGTTTGTCTTTTATTTCATTTCAGATACTGAGAAGACTTGACCTGAGAATACATGTACCCTTGATTATGAAGTTGTTCACATTCTGTGATTTTTCCTGATTAAAAATACCAACTGAATTGCAACAGATGTACAGTAGCTTTGTAACAATGCAGAATGCAGTAGACAGGATGCAGTAGAATGCAGAATGAAGAATGCAGTAGGAAAAATAGATGGCAGTATTTACAATTGATAGAATGAAGCCTACTAGAGGTGCTACAGTACTAACACATGATCACACAAATCAGTCACTGTCACATTTATTTTGTGTATGGGATGGGTTTTGCAAACCATAAAGCTCTAAGCATGACATAGTGATGGTATTGGTTACAGTGTCAACCATGTTTACATTCTAAGTAGAAACCAGAATGCAAACATGCATTGGTTTCGATGATGTAACATGAGCAGTTTTCTTCAAGAATCTGACGAGGGTGTACAACATACTTGATCTTACTGTAGTAATACAGCATTTGAAAAGCAGTGTGATGTGACAAACAAATTCACAATGTACTGAAATGACCATTGACCTCAACAACAGGCTTCTTGAACTAAATGTAATACATCAACATACTAAATATGACATATGGACTTGTTGAAATATTGTGTTAAACATGATTTTTCACAATGTGACCCTTGGTGAAGTCAAACGACCATTGACCTCTACCCACAGCCTTAGGCTTCTTGTGATACAATTACATACCAAATATGCGGTTTAGGAAGGTGTGTACACATAGAGAGACAGGTGGGAGTGAGAGTCATAGAGAGACAGAGGGGAGTGAAGTAAATGTTTTGCATTTGTTGACTTTAAATGACCTTTGACTTCCACCAAAAGCAATAATAGGCTCGTTAAATTTGATATGGTACATCTATAAACCAAATTGAGATCTGTCCAAGGTTTCCTTCTTGCAATATCATGTTTACAAGGTGTTCACAATATGATCTGTTGTCCCCAAATGACCTTTGACCTCCATTAAAATTGATAGGCTTCTTTAACTCGATGTTATACACCTTCATACCAAGTATATATAAGAGAAATGAGAATATACATTCTTTATCTCATACTTTTCTGCTTTCTCTGATTGGGTTGTAGGCCAATTAATAATAATATAATATATGCACCTCCCGCACCCTCTTGTTGAAAGTAATCATAAGGTAGTATCTAAAGGCTGCAGCACTGTTAACCAGTCTCAAAACCCAATTTGAAATGCTGTTTTAACCAGTTCCATACATTACTAAAATATTAAATCAGAGAAATCTAATCAAAATTTATCAAATCTAATCTAACTGTAAATGTAAAAGAAATCTAGAAAGAAATGTAGAAATCTGTAAATGTAAAAGAAATCTAATCAAACTCTAAATGCATAAAAATGGCTAATAAAATGGTGACTATGGTCAAATAAAGAATTATTTAGGTAATAAGGATAACTAAATTAGGATAACTAATACAAGGCCCCCAAAAAGAAGCTAGCAGTAAAAGTTGATCCATTGAGGTAAATTTATCTGGGCCTGACAGATTTTTTTCTTTTCGGATGGCCAAATTTCCCATTAAGATCATCCGAGCACAAGTGGTTTCACAAACTTCGCACAAGATAAACTTGACAAATAATGCCTAAATTTATCATCCCTAAGTCTGCATGCATGATCCTATGACAATGATGAGTAGAACTGTGTGTAAAAGTATTTCAGCAAACAACTAGTAGATGTAATAATGCATACTCAGTTAAGTTGTGCAGGGCTAAATACAGGCATATTTGCTCCTAATACAGGCAGTATATATTTTTTCAAGTAATTTAGATTTGCTGATGGTCTGTAGTTTTAACATCTCCGTACTCACTTATATACAAAACCTTTCGCAGAAGATTCTACCACTGTTACAACAGCCTACTGAATGGGTTAATGTGTATAAAATGTTCATCCAATGGAATCGTTAATGTGCACAATTCATATTGTTTGGAAATTTTGTCACATGCTTGTCACAATGGTAAATTGCTAGCAGCCGTTATAATTTTCCCAGAACTTGGCTGCAGAGAATGGAATGATCACATTTTTTCAAATTCTCACAGTGTTTTTATGACTTTTTCACTACAAATTATGTCAAACTTGGTCATATTTTCAACTGTTTGGGCATTTGTAAATGTTCACAAGTTGCAGTTGCATTACAATATGATCGGCTGGGGTGACCGAATCTGTGTTGCAAGAATATCATCATTTTAAGGGATGGTTGGTAGGAATGGATTGAGAAATATTGTAGACTAGGAAGAGAGAACGGAGAGTAAAAGAAAGCGGTTGAGATTCGTAATCTACTTGAATCAGTGAAAATATTCCTTTCAATGTAAATACCTTGTAAATCATAATCAAAGACCCTGGAATGACAGCTGAATGTTTGTCAGCTTTACACCTAAATAAGCATCCAATGCGAAGTTTTAAAAATGAAGTCCTAAAAGTTCTGTAACAGTGCAGACCATTTAAACAATATTTTTGTAGTCTTCAAGTTTTAAGTCAGAACGCATTTCAGTGAGTTACGAATGCTGCACACAGTACCCTGGTATATATTGCACATGCATCTAGTGAACTGTTTCATTCAGTGAACTCCCATTAAGATGATTCCTTGTACTGTAAGCAGATCTACAGGTGTAGATGATTACACTACCCTGTGATAAGTACACACAATATTCTGAGTAAGCAGATCTACAGGTATAGATGATTACACTACCCTGTGATAAGTACACACAATATTCTGAGTAAGCAGATCTACAGGTGTAGATGATTACACTACCCTGTGATAAGTACACACAATATTCTGAGTAAGCAGATCTACAGGTGTAGATGATTACACTACCCCGTGATAAGTACACACAATATTCTGAGTACGCAGATCTACAGGTGTAGATGATTACACTACCCTGTGATACAAGTACACACAATATTCTGAGTAAGCAGATCTACAGGTATAGATGATTACACTACCCCGTGATAAGTACACACAATATTCTGAGTAAGCAGATCTACAGGTGTAGATGATTACACTACCCTGTGATATAAGTACACACAATATTCTGAGTACGCAGGTCTACAGGTGTAGATGATTACACTACCCTGTGATACAAGTACACACAATATTCTGAGTTACGCAGATCTACAGGTGTAGATGATTACACTACCCTGTGATAAGTACACACAATATTCTGAGTACGCAGGTCTACAGGTGTAGATGATTACACTACCCTGTGATACAAGTACACACAATATTCTGAGTTACGCAGATCTACAGGTGTAGATGATTACACTACCCTGTGATAAGTACACACAATATTCTGAGTACGCAGGTCTACAGGTGTAGATGATTACACTACCCTGTGATACAAGTACACACAATATTCTGAGTTACGCAGATCTACAGGTGTAGATGATTACACTACCCTGTGATAAGTACACACAATATTCTGAGTAAGCAGATCTACAGGTGTAGATGATTACACTACCCTGTGATAAGTACACGCAATATTCTGAGTTACGCAGATCTACAGGTGTAGATGATTACACTACCCTGTGATATAAGTACACACAATATTCTGAGTTACGCAGATCTACAGGTGTAGATGATTACACTACCCTGTGATATAAGTACACACAATATTCTGAGTAAGCAGGTCTACAGGTGTAGATGATTACACTACCCTGTGATAAGTACACACAATATTCTGAGTAAGCAGGTCTACAGGTGTAGATGATTACACTACCCTGTGATACAAGTACACACAATATTCTGAGTAAGCAGATCTACAGGTATAGATGATTACACTACCCTGTGATACAAGTACACACAATATTCTGAATAAGCAGATCTACAGGTATAGATGATTACACTACCCCGTGATACAAGTACACACAATATTCTGAATAAGCAGATCTACAGGTATAGATGATTACACTACCCTGTGATAAGTACACACAATATTCTGAGTAAGCAGGTCTACAGGTGTAGATGATTACACTACCCTGTGATACAAGTACACACAATATTCTGAATAAGCAGATCTACAGGTATAGATGATTACACTACCCTGTGATAAGTACACACAATATTCTGAGTAAGCAGGTCTACAGGTGTAGATGATTACACTACCCTGTGATACAAGTACACACAATATTCTGAATAAGCAGATCTACAGGTATAGATGATTACACTACCCTGTGATAAGTACACACAATATTCTGAGTACGCAGATCTACAGGTGTAGATGATTACACTACCCTGTGATACAAGTACACACAATATTCTGAGTAAGCAGATCTACAGGTATAGATGATTACACTACCCTGTGATAAGTACACACAATATTCTGAGTAAGCAGATCTACAGGTGTAGATGATTACACTACCCTGTGATACAAGTACACACAATATTCTGAGTAAGCAGATCTACAGGTATAGATGATTACACTACCCTGTGATAAGTACACACAATATTCTGAGTAAGCAGATCTACAGGTGTAGATGATTACACTACCCTGTGATACAAGTACACACAATATTCTGAGTAAGCAGATCTACAGGTGTAGATGATTACACTACCCTGTGATAAGTACACGCAATATTCTGAGTAAGCAGATCTACAGGTGTAGATGATTACACTACCCTGTGATACAAGTACACACAATATTCTGAGTAAGCAGATCTACAGGTGTAGATGATTACACTACCCTGTGATACAAGTACACACAATATTCTGAGTAAGCAGGTCTACAGTTGTAGATGATTACACTACCCTGTGATAAGTACACACAATATTCTGAGTAAGCAGATCTACAGGTGTAGATGATTACACTACCCTGTGATAAGTACACACAATATTCTGAGTAAGCAGGTCTACAGGTGTAGATGATTACACTACCCTGTGATAAGTACACACAATATTCCCAAATGCCCATTTCGTCACATCAATTATAGTAATGAAAGACGATTTGAATGATTCAAAGCTATTCTGGACATTGAGATTAAATCGTATTTTCATCTTACTTGGTGATTTGAGCACAGAGGACAGGATTGAAGGAGACCATCCACACACAGAAGATGAGTTGGTATTGGATCTGGAAGCTAACCTTCCCTGATAA